>VDFB02010977.1:77144-94002 GCA_007258455.2 Sequoia sempervirens
TAAGGGAAATCGCCACCCAATGTAGCTCAGAGTGATTTGGCATATTTGGGTGCAAAAGAGGACCATCCCTAGTGTAAACGTACCCATATGGACTTGTTGGAACAGTCTGTTTGGTTGTACGAGTTGTGGAATGAAAGTTGCACCACTTTGCAACTTTACACTGCTTGCATCTGGCAACTTTTCCCTCATCTGAAAAAGTCATCACCATTGGAAAATGCCTCCGAGATAGCAAAAACTGAGAGAGGTTTTCGTAGATGGTCCCAACACAATCACATAGCCTTTGACGGAGTGTCTGTATGCCCCACGGTCTTTGAGAAATAGCCCTTCAAATATTGCTGTCTTTTAGCACTTTGGACTCTTAAGGGAAATTGACAGTCCAATGTAGCTCAGAGTGATTCGGTGTATTTGGGTGCAAAAGAAGACCATCCCTAGCGTAAACATACCCATACAGACGCATTGGAACAGTCCGTTTGGTCGTACGAGTTGCGAAATGAAAGTTGCACCACTTTGCAACTTTAATTCCTTGAAGATTTCAATGGCTTTGCGTAGTTGGTGAAACAAAGTTTGGTTTCGTTTCACCAAGTCAATAGCATCCCTTGAATTCTTAGGAAGTAGATTAGAACTTCTGACCCCTTGTCTCTTTTTTCAGTTTGTTTGATCTGCAACCCAAATAAAAGAGCTTCATTGTCCAAACCTTCATTGTGAATTGAAAAAAATCAATGCTTTAGGTGTGATAAGTTTGGTCACTTTTCCAAACATTTTTCAGATAGACCTAAGCATCAAGCCTCCGTTGCAAATGTAGATGATGTCTCTGTACAGAAGAATGAAGAGCCTTGTTACCATGCAATATAATAAGATCCTTGAAGCCTTATGCTTACAATAATTATAAGATCAATATAAGAAGAGCCTTGTTACTATGCAATATAATAAGATCCTTGACTTACTGATGCTTTACTTTTTTCATGATATTATAGAACATTTTTATGGGTTGTTGGAAAGTCTTCCCTTGGGCTACTGAGTTTGGTTACAAGTGATTCATCCAAGTTATTAATCTCTATCTTGTTCTTATTAGATATAGTCCTCCTTTAATATATTTTATACTGGACTCCAATTGAAGTAGATCATTATATTGTATGAAGCAGAGATTCATTTTCATGCCACATTGTACTATACCATATACGCTGCATTTTGAATAATGTTTTAGTCAAATTTGAAAGTAGTAACTGGGGTAATGAAATAAATAAAGGAAGGAAAGATTGCAAATTATGTTTGTTTACTTGCTCCTCTTGTTCAACCCGATAGTGACTATAGAATCACAAGCTATGCTAGTAAAAGCAATGGGAAAGAAAGGGGTTAAAAGAGGGAGGCCAACTACATCAAAGAAGGAACCATCACCCTCTCTGAAAAATAATGAAAATACAAGTAATAACATACACAATAAGAACCTAGAAGATCAAAATCAAACGAAAAGGGGTAGAGCAAAGGGGTTGAAAAGAGAACCATATCCTATTATGGAATATGAAGAAAAGGGAAAGAATGATGGAAACTCTAGTGAATTGGTGGATTGAAAACAACTTTTCGAGTTAAATCACTGTGAAGGTTTTCTTATTACACCTATTTTCTTGAATCTCATAAGCTAGCTTGGTTACAGTTTGTGTGTGAGTGACTAATTTGTGTGCTCTTGAGTTCTTGTGATTTTGTTTTTGCATGGGTTAATTAATTTAATTTGAAAGTCTAGGTATATGTTAGTGTATATATAAAGATGATTCCATTATATGTGTGACATGCCTTTGTCATTGTGTTGGAATGTTTCAGCATGCTGTGTTTTGCTTGGCAGTGAAAGAAAAAACTATTTGTAGCATTGGTATTCATGTTTCCACCCTGCTAAAGTATCTTCAAAGATAAAGTTCTACTCTTTGTTTATTTTAATTTTCATACTTGCACATTTCATAGTTTTCTAGTATGTCACTTCTATCTAATCTTGTCATAGTGACTTATCAATCCGCTGAGAAGCATTCCAGGGCATATATAGTAGAAATATAGGACTGAACAAAAGATGACAGTGAGAAAAAGTTACCTAAAAGTCAGTTGGCATTCATTTGTAGTATCAAAGCATACATAAAAGGGTGCCTAGGTCTATGCTTTATCAACGTTAAGTGGCAGAAGGAGAGGTCTTTTATAGGGCATCAGCCAAAACATGCACCTAACTGGAAGGTGAGTTAGCGACATGAGGCTTTTGAAAGTGTGCCTAGCAGTCATGAAGCAGTGAGTAGCAGGTAAAAATGGTGCCTGGGAGGATCTAAAATGATGTTTTGATTGGCATGATGGATGAGAATAGGCACCTAGACTGATAAGACTAACTGAAATTGGTGCCTAGCATTTATTTGACTGAGCTAAAAGGCAGGTACATCAAGGATAGGTGCTTGGAGTGGATGTTTATGCAATGTGAAG
This sequence comes from Sequoia sempervirens, assembly GCA_007258455.2. NCBI lineage: Eukaryota > Viridiplantae > Streptophyta > Pinopsida > Cupressales > Cupressaceae > Sequoia > Sequoia sempervirens. Next base: position 79,596 of record VDFB02010977.1, read on the forward strand.
CAATGGTTTGAGTTTGAAAGATGTGTAATGCAAATGTAATCAATAATAAGGAATAAATTTTTAATTATTAGTTATGTACCGGTGGAAGTAACCGCATAATCAAGTTAGGCTGACTTTGTAAAACTATATTGTAATTGAAATTTTTCATCTATCAACATCTAGTTGTTACTTATGCAATGTGGGAGGTAATGCTTTGAGTTTGAAAAGATGTGCAAAATGCAATGTAATCTCAGCAATATGAATAAACTACATAATATAACCATTCATTTTATGCTATCAGACATCAAGATATTTAACCATTGCTCACTTGATTAAAATTTCAAAGAGTTTAATTATTCACATGAGGAGGCAATTAAATTTCTATTGTCAACTTCTATATATGAAATTATCCAATAATCAAGTGTATGTCCATATACAAAATGGCATCAACGCCAACTCAAACAAAATTTTACAATATGTGCATATGCCACTTCTGCATTCATTCAATATTTACATGCCAAAATGTCTATCTCATTCTAAACCATCGCGGATCATCAAATGGAGCCTCTTTGAAGCACTCGCTGCCTTTGAAGAAGCACAAGAAAAAGTCAAACCACAATTGAGATTAGTTATACTATATAATTTAAATCGAATAATTAACATCAAAATCATCAATATATATATTAAATTATAATTGAACTCTAAAATTGTAATCTTGATTTCACCAAATATCTGGCTCTTCAAAGGGTCGAGTTCTAGAATATGCCCTCTCAAAGAACCACTCAAACCATATTTTGTAATTTCAATCTATATAGGTGAACAAAAACATAAAACTGATCCAAGTTAGCATACAATTGTCAGTAATAGGAACATATAAATACCAAACACAAAATAAAATAAACACATACTTCTTTAGGTTGATCTTTTTCTTTATCTCCTTTAGGTGTTTCGACACCTCCTCCTTGAGGTGCTTGAACACCTACTCCTTCAAGTGTTCCAATACATACTGCTTCGGGTGTTGTGGCCCTTGTCAACAAGGACGTATAACTCATAATTCCCTGCACATAAAAATGACAAGTACATATGAAACTACCAATCTATGTCGATGTATGTATAATCATTATAAGATCTTAAAATTTTAATCTAATCAAATTTGAGTTCAATTACCTTTCCCTTATCCAACATTACACTTCCATAACTGACAAGGTCGCAGACCACTGCGATGAGGTATTTCCTACAAGAGGAAATAAGATAAACATATGCTATTATATAATTTCATTTTAATGACAATTCCAAAGGACAAGAGTATACAATAAATAAATGTGTCGGAGAGTGAGTGAAAAAATATATATCGTGGTGCATGTCTGTGCATGGCCTCGTGGTGCTATCCACATTTGTCGAAATTTCTCATTGGACATCAATCATAACAGACCTCATGTAAATAAATATTAGTACATTATACTATCTCTTATTAATATTCATTAAAACAAATGCAAGTTATGAATTCACAACTTAAATTTTACCGTGTCACTATTCCAATGTCCCCCTCTTTAGCGTGAGAGGACTCGCATGGCAGCTCCACTCCCTCAAGATCCGATCTATAATGTCCACATCGTGTAGTTTCAATCGAAAGCAGTCTTAGGATGCCTTTACAGGCCGCATAAGAGGACTCCAAGCATATTTACAAGACATGGAGAAAGTATGTGGTACACAAATATGTGGACTTGACGAGGATGATGCAGCAGCACTCGATCCATCACCAACATCACCAGAATGTGGCTGAGCTACTATAGAAGCATGTGAAACCAAAAGACCACTCAAAGAGTGAATAGCGTGGATAGTCTGTGTGGCCGCATCCTGCATAATATCTGGATGGTATACTGGAGGTGGCGGAGGAAGGCGAGGGAGGGGAACATGTGGGCGGGGTATTACTCTAACTGCCCCTGCTCTATCCTGGGGCATACCTCCACCAACGCCTTGGAAGGGTCTAATGTCAAAGTAATTGACATGATGCCCTAACACAAACTCTGCATATAATTTTTTTATAAAGTAAAATGGTACATCCAAATCGTTGTTCAGTGGTTTCAAAAAAACCATAAACCAACGATCCTAAAAGTTTTCTACAAATGTCTTCTATGAGTGCACCATTTTATAGAAAGTTTTTATTTTTATTAACATTAATCGAAAACCAGCTAAGGGGTTAACAAATAAAGAGGCTATTTGGGCTTTGGTTATTCCAAGATCTTTCACATCATCATAGGACAATCCACATGCATAATATTCTTCTCATGCCTCGCCACGAATGAAAGGCATTATGTTATGAGGAGAGGGTTTCTATGTTTTTAATTATTTCTTTCATTGTGTTTGACATCTCAGATAATCGAGGGACTCTCATATAAACTTTAGAAATGACCCTTAATTGTTGCAATTTTTCATAAATTAATTCTTCAATTGATGGCTGTGGAGGTGGTGGAGGTGGTGGAATTGAAGTGGCTGCATTGTCGCAGCCATACCCCGATTCAATATAAAACAAATTAATCTAATTAAAATTAGACAATATAAATGCACATTATAAAAAATATCTCTAGTTTTAAAAATCCAACAAAACCCTAGTTTTTAAATAAAAATCTATAAAATTTTCAATTTTTAATCCAAATACATAGAAAATCCCCTATTTTAAGTCGTAAAACTATTGCAAACATTCAAATTTCATCAAAATCCATGCTAAACTCAAAATTTCATAAAAAATCTATCAAAACCACTCAACTATTTAGGTCCAACCTTTACTGGGAGAGTTATCAAACCAATTATAGGGAAGCCATAACCATCATGAGCTTTTAATCATGCTTTTGATTGTTCATAATCATCTGCATAAAGTTCATGTACATACAATAACTCTTTTTGATCATATTCACTATGTACATGGGATCAATGAGTATTCCCCTTTTCGGGTTTCTGTAAACTTGATATAAAGAAGACCATCGAAAGTGTAGTTATAGAAGAATCAATATATGTAAAAGAAAATGTCAAACAAAATATTGGTTTTTCCTTATGATTTTGAATATTAATAATGTTTATAAAGATGGAAACATTATCATCTCTTCATTATCATTGTATTGAACAAAGTTTGTTGAATGAATTGGCAATGGGCTTGTAAATATTTGTAAGTATTGATTAGGTGAAAAAACCAATTTATTTCCTTTGTCATTAATAGGTCATCCAACTGATTTGATGAGAATGAGGTCTTGCACTTGGTTATAAATATGCTTACATCTTTCCATATCATGTCGAGGTGTACGATGATATTAAAAAAATGATTTTGCATTAAAGTTTGGTGGTAAAGGTTTAATTGCTTGAATATGACTAATTGGAGGAAGTTGAATCATATTGTTGTTTAACAATTGCAACATGATCACATGGAGAGAATCAAACAACTATGAAAATTTCCTATCTCATGGCCTAAATTTATATCTAGAGTTATGTTTACGAGTTACTTCCTCAATATTATGAGCAGCTTTGACATGAATGTTTATCAAGTAATGAATTTTTGTTTTCTTTTTAAATGATTGATAGTTGTTTTGAGGCATGACTTATATGATTGACCAATAGAGCCTATGAAGGGTACCTTCATACCAACTAATCGATATTCGATAATCATGAAGGGTTATACAAAAACGTGTTAAGGATGGATATTTCATTAGCAATTTCTTATCTTGAATATTAGGTTGTAAGTTACCTATAAACACCCTTTGAATGTCAAAATCTTGAAGACTATAGGAGAATTTCAAATAAAGGGATTAGTATCATTTCATAAAGTTTTTTATTTTCTCTTTAGGTCCTTGATTACAATGAACTAAATTTGTTAATGTAACTTGAGGACTGATGTTCACTTGAAAGTGTTGGAGGAAATCACTAATGAGTTGTGTAAAGGAGGTACTGATTGTTTGACAATGAACAAAACCAATCCAAGGCCATATCTTTCAATGATCTAGAAAAGAGTTTCACTATGAGTGAATCTTCAAAAATAAAGTCTCTACACAAGGTAGTAAAAACTAACAAATGGTTATTAGGATATTTTTTACCATTGTACTTTCCAAAGCGAGGTATTTCAATGTTTTGTAGTATAGGTGTATTTAAAATAGTGAACATTAATGAACTATGTGTAAGGTATTTTGGATGTTTACTATTGGTTTGATTTTGGTTTAAGTTTGAAATTTGTTGTTGTAATAATGTCATGCTTTAAATAAAAAAGTTGATTTATCACAAAATCATTGGGCCACATGTTGTGAGAGTTTTTCAAGTATGGTGAACTAGTATGGAGGAATGGTGGGATATTATATTTCATGTTTAGGAGGGGTGATGAATATGGAGGTGTTATAGGTGAAGGGACAAAACTATTATAATTTCCACTAGAAATTCCTAAGCTTGAGTTTAAACCATTGTTATATTCCATCATTGATGCTATGACTGGAGGTGTAAAGTTGGGAATAGAAGGCATTATTGTGGGAGAGGAAACTTATTTTCCAAAAGGATTTTGAGCATTAGTCAAAAATTTGTGAAACTAGCTACCAAAGGAATATTAGAATCTACTATATTAGCTAGGCTACGTAACACTTCTATCCCTTCCTAATCATTTACCAACTTCCCAATGCTATCCAAAAGAGGGATTGCTTCTCCATCCAAAGGTTCAATGCTTAAGAATTGTTGAATTCATTGTAGGTCTTTATCCAATTATTCTAGATTATCATTGGGGACCTTAGAAATAACATATGCCAAGTCCACATAAATGTTAGGTTACAAAAAAGACATGGGTAATGTAGGACTAGGGAGGGAATATAAGATGGATTGGGTAGACATAATACGTTGAGTGAAAGAGTTATAAGAATCAAGCTCAACATTGGCTATGATTGCAACATAGGAAGCCATAAGTCTACAACTACATCTCACGTGGGTATTAGTGAAGTGACACAAGGTCATGAAGCTCATAAATTTTCTACAAGATTCAAAACAATTTAATGCTCATACAATGAAGGGAAAACACAAAATAGTCACAAAAACTAAAATAATTTGCACACACAAAACCCAAAACAACATAAGAATCATAGAGATAGAACTATGATCCAAATCTTTGTCAAAACTGATTGGACAGGGAATTGGCACCCTAGACTGATGAGGTTGATTTTTGTTAAATTTAAAATCTAAAAATGAGATATAGTATCTGAGGATCCTAATTGAAGATGTTTAGGTCTGCCAATAGGAATACTTTTAGAAATGCACAAAATTTTAATTTTATATACATGCAGCCATAATGCCTGATTAAATATAAAAACAAATCAATCTAATTAAAATCAGACAATATAAATGAAAATAGTATAAAAATACCCTAGTTTTTTTTAAAAATCCAACAAAAACCCTAGTTTTTAACAAAAATCTATAAAATTCTCTAATTTTTAATCCAAATACATAAAAAACACTATTTTTAAGTGAAAATCCATTGCAAACATTCAATTTTCATCAAAATCCATGCTAAACTCAAATTTTTCATAAAAAATCTATCAAAAAACCCTATTTTGAAAAAAATCAACTAAAATTAAACAAATCTAATTGAAAATTTGATTAGAGCAAATAAAAAATCAAGAATCTAACCTTTTGCAGATGGATTTGACCAAATCGGATATCTGATTTGCGGAAACAACTTTCCATTGTGCGCCCGTCGCAGTTAAGCAAATGTCGAATGAATATGAGTTTTAGTCGGCCTGAAATAGATATATATGTGTCAATAAAATCGGATATCCGATTTAGATCGGATATCCGATTTTCAAATCTAGGTTTTTGCTTTGCCTCGGTAGTCACCCGAGCCCCATAAAGTCAACTCGGCATTTTCGCATTTTTGAGTCGTAGAAACACGTATTTTTTTCTCCATTACCACTTTTTGGCATACCATGATCCTGCACATGCCCGTGTCATAATTGACCAAATTTCATTGGCCATGGTTTAGGTTTTCATGTGAAGGCCATGTGAGCATTGAGTAATTTTATTATTTTTATGATTATTTCTCCAAATGGGATGTGGGTTTTCCAAGGAGGTGTTTTTCTTGTGGTTTTGGAAAACTATAGTGCTTTTCTCATTCTAAAACTTCTATATTAGATGCCTTGTCATTTGGTGAGATGAATTTGGGATTTTTTGTAGGTGATATGAGAAGATGTTGCTAGATTGAAGAGAGGATTTGAAGAATTCATTGTTTTATATTTCTATTTGCATAGAAGCCCATGTTTTTGGGAGTTAGTGAGCTCCACATTTTGGAAGATAGTGGCCTAGTGAAATCCATGTGAAGGGAGTTTGAGATCTTCAGTTGGAAGAAGGTTGACAGAGACCAAGAAGATATTTTTGTTGCAAGTTTGAAGGTGTACTTAGCAAAAAGAATATTGATTATTTCATGGTTTTTTTGTAGCAGTGATTTCTAATGATGAATACAGGTTGAAGGAGCTAGAATCTTATTAAAGAAGTTGGATTGAAGGAGATCAATTTGGGATTGATCCTTGTTGTTTTATATCAGTCATATTGCAAAATTGTAATGGTTTTTCATTAGACTATGTTGCTGCAAAATAATGTACTTCAATTTTTCTTTGTTGTTGTATCAATTCAAGAGTTTTTGGGTGAGAAATATGAGACCTTACTTTCAGATTTTTGGTGTTGATTTAAACAATTTATAAGTTGCATTTTTAGATTGTTGCGAGTATGTGAATGAGGGTTGGTTTATGTTGGTGTTATCAACCTCCCAGGAGCACCATTTGCAGCATAAAATCCTTCAAAATGTATGAGAGAAGCACAACTATTTCATCAAAACAAGTGAATAGATTGAGATGATTAAAAATACATATTTTTAAGGCTTTTAAAGGAAAGAAAAAAGAAACGGGTATAAAACTGCCTGATACAAGAAACAAAACTACCCAAGAGATTAACCTAAGTTAAACTTAACACACTAGCAACCCCCCTTAAGTGCAAACTTAGGGAGAATGAAGATGCAAAAAATGAAAAAAACAATATGGGTCCCAACTACACAACCATGTTAGGTACCCATTTACAATGCAATCTCTCACATCTAGAGAAAAGGTGAAAAACCATATGGGAAAAAAACCCCTCTCCAAAAGAGAGAAAATAAAACAAAAATGAAGCATGGATGAAGGACTCAATCACACCCACCCAGGGACTACATACATCATGTATATACAATCAATGATCCCCCCACAAGAGGGAAAGAGAGAGACTATGTAGCCCCCCCCCACAATGTGTAATCACTTGCAAAAATGGTAAGTGCCTGAAGACAAAACATGATCCAATGTCGATAAACAATTTGTCTCCCTTTTGGAAGAAACAAAACCAAGTACAAATGTAGGTATGCTTCCCATTTTGGATAGGAATTGAAAGAAGGAAGCATGAATATGTATGATTATGTCTCTAGAATTTTCTCATGTGTCACCAAGAGCTTGGAAGATAATGCCAAAAACCAATCAGGAATATGCCCAATCATAATAAGAGGTGAAAAATAAGGTACCATTGGAAACTGATTATGAACATTCTCCAAAGACAGAGATGGTTTGAAAATAGTTGTACCATAACAATCATCAAATAGGAGAGATAACCCCTCAAATGTGTCCTCCAAATCTAAAATGTGAGACTCCACAAACAAGAAACCAATGTCCGACAAATTATAGGAATCCCAATCAGGAAGACAATCATAATCCTGTTGCTCAAGAATGATGGAAGTACTCAATGAAGGTGGATCAACTATCTCTGGCAAAGAATCAGGAACCTATGAAGGAACCACAACCTCATTTGAAGTCTCAACAACCTCCAAAGGATCACAATCATGGTCTATCTTCTTTGAAGAACTAAGAGACACACATGTATTGGAAGGAGGGTCATCGAGAGATGGAAGAGTATCAGGAACTCCATATGATTCTTCAAGGTAAGTCCAAAAGCATAAGGGCTTTCAAAATGATAAAGTGAATGCAAAAGGTCTTTGTTATTTATATGCTCAAAAATAACTCCATAGACTCTAGCCCTAAATCCTTTCCAAATCGTATACCTACTACGTGTGTTTGGAAAGGAACCTCATTATAGAAATATGGCAATAGATTCTCCTCACTAAGATGGGTGAGAACATCACTCCATTGCCTAAAATTTCCTTTCTCCAAAGAAACCATTATAACTAAATTCTTCAAAATTTCAAAGATAGTGCTTTCACAAGTATAAAAACTTCCAAAAAAGAATTAAACCTGATTTGCAACAATATTTGATGTAGCCCATTGCTTGATCTCCATGCTGACAACAAGCAAACTCCACCAAGAAAACAAATAGCTTCTTATGAGACCTTCTCCAACAACCAACTTCACTACAACACTATTTAAAAGGAAAAGACCCACCCACATTGCCAATGTGGGATTAATGTTCTAGCAATGGTAAAAAAAAATAGTGAATTCTTCTCACACCCAACAAAGAATAGCCACAAGAAAAATGGAAACCCTAATATGAAATATTTAGGGGAAACTTTATGAATTATAAAGTTTGATGAATATTTTTCCTCCCAACAAGAAAATCGAATGCCTCTTATAGAAGATGATTTCAAGCTTTCTACCTAGTTTCCAAACACCTCCAAACAACAAATGCTTTAATTTATTCGAACCTCATACACCAGCTGCCTATCTAGGTAGAGACAATAGTAATAGGGAAAAATGAAACACAACATTGTCATCCAGCCAAACATGTGAGCCTCCAAATGCAATAGGGAGAAACATGAGCCCTCTTCCAAGAAAATAATTGCCTCCAACAAAAGAAAAAATGTGGCCCTTCCAATGGAGAAAATGATGCCTCACATAACAAAAAATCATGATGACTACAAAAATGATGGATCACAGCTCTTCAAAAAAATGCCGCAACTGAGAAAATTGGAAAAAAGACGCCTCTTGATCCTTCAAAAATCACACCTCTACAAATTCAATAATGGTTGTTGTGATTCAAAATTCCCATTCCATCTTCACACGGCTGGAAGATGAAATGAAACATTGTCAATGAAATGCCAATCGCAGCCTTTCTGAGAGTGAAATTTGGCCTTCTTCAACACAAACGTTGTCTCTAACATAGAAATTTGTGGCCTCCAAATTGAAATTGAGCCAAGGGAAAATCATGGCCTCTCAAGAGGAGAGTCGTGCTCCAAATACTCCCATAGCCTTAGAATTCATGACAAGGAAAATGAAGTAATTGAAAATAAAGAAAATAAGGAAATTTTGAAATTTAAAAAAATTTCAAATGTCGAGCAAATAAACGATCTCAAAAACTCTAATAAAAACTCTTAGGAAGGAGAGAAAAATGGTTGGCTCTGATACCATGTTGGTGTTATCCACCTCCTAGGAGCACCATCTGCAACAGAAAATCCTTCACAATGTACAAGAGAAGCACAACTATTTCACCAAAATGAGTGAATAGATTGAGATGATTAAAAATACATGTATTGTATAGGATTTTAAAGGAAATCTAAAAAAGGTGATGGGTAAAAAACTACCTGATACGGGAAATAAAACCACCACAGTAATTATCCCTAAATTAAACTTAATACACTAACAGTTTCTTACTTCATTAGTGATATCAGAGTGAGAGTTCTTGAGTGTACAGGAAGAAGCGCCGATGTGAGGTAGTTTGCACCAGGACCTATGATTATGTGTGCGATTTTCATGTAGATAGATCATTGGACATGAGGCAGTCTATACTAGAGAGGATGGGACGGGTCATGAGGAGACCCATAAGAATTTTATCCTGGGAACAATATTGGGAAGAAGTGGAAAAATAAGAAGTACTATGAAGAATTTGAAAAACTCTAGATTGAAGTAAGGGTATGTGTAGGATCATGATAGGCCAAAAAGTGGCAATATGATGGGTATGTGGCTGATGAATTTTTTTTTACCCAAAATTGATGAAACGAAAAGGGATTTTAAAGGAGATTCTCAGCTTTCCACCTATATAAATTATGCTTTACTTTGAATTTAATAAATTATTATTATTCATTTTCTATTCAAATTATGATTAAAGTCCTGATTGATAGACTGATTGAAAAACATCTATAGCTTTCAAATGCTATCATATTTTTTGAATCCAAAACATGCACCACATTCTATGCTCCGCATAATATAGGATTAAAAAAACAAAATTTGAATTTCATGAAGTTTTGACCAAGTTAAGGTGGTCAGATATACGAGTTTTTTATATTTTTTAAAAGTTGTAATAGAAAATTCATAATTAATTATTTACTTATAAAAAAATTACAAAAAAATATGCATCACATTGAGACATGAGTCCTCTACTTATATCTAGAATCTTATAAAAAAATATTATCATTTTATTGTGGTTAGGGTGGTCAGACAGACACCTACTTCTTATTTTTCCCTGAAATTTAAGTACTATTGCATTGAAATTTCAAATTTTCACCAAATAGATTTTTTTTTTAAAAAACAAACCTAGTAGTTTACAAACTACATTCAATTTGCTACAAATTCTATTCTTACATATTTTTGAAATAATATAGATAACTTATTCAAATTTTTATGTCAAGTTTCCTAACTCTAATTTTTCTGATTTTTTTGCCACTTAAGGGCCTGCTTTTTCCATGATGATCCTGCACATACCCGTAAATGTATTGGAAAGGAATATTAAAGAGGAAGTGAGAGTGTGAGATGAGAGACATGGGGAGAAGAAATTTTTCATGAAAGAGGACAACGAAGAGAAGAATAGAAATAAAAGGTATTGCAACCCTTTGGCAGGTGTTGAATGTAAGGAAGAATATGTGGGGGTAGCCCATACAAATGGAGAAGATAATGAGGTGCAAGTTTCAATGATTGCATGTGAATGGAGTGCATTATGTAAAGTGAATGAAGAAGGTTTGCAATAAAAAATTGTGAACATTGATGGTCCTAAGTTTGATGAGTAGGTTTGTGAGGAAGAGGAAGATCTCATGCTGAAAGAAGAGATGGAAAGAATCAACTGTTAGATTTGGTTGTGAAACCACCCAAGATCAAAGTGACTGAAGGAAAGCAAGATAAGAACTCAAATATGAACAAAACTCAGCACTCTCCTAGCATTGAATTAGACTCAAAATTTGAGCTAGTGTTCTCATTAGCATAGGGGAAGGTGAGGGTTTGTTTATATAGAAAAATATAGGCATATAAAACCAAGATGAATAATAACTACCCTTAACCCATAATAGGTGGGAAGTTTTACCTACTTGGTAAATGCCAAATACATAGTTATGCCAACTCAGGTAAAAACAAAAAATGGTTATGGGGAGGTGGCAAATAAGTCCAAAAGAGGGTGTGACATTCAACTACCCAAAGGTGGGTGTGAATGACACATGTGATTGTAGGATTATGCCACATGTCATCCTCCTAACCATTAAAATATAACCTAAGCAAGCTAAATAATGTGTGTAGGAAAAATAAATATTCCCTAACATAAGGAAAATAATAAACCTACACTAACACCCCCCCCTTAAGCATAGCTTAGGTGGGTGAAGAGACACAAAGATGCAAATATGGGTCTCATCTACTAGGCCATGTTAGGTACCCATGTACAAAATACTCTCTCACAAATGGAGTAAAGGAGAAAACCTAGTGGGACAAAACTCCTCCCCAAAAGAGAGAAAAGAAAACAAGTTTCCCAACACAAAAAGTATCCCATGCAAGGAAGAAGTTCCCTCCAAAATAGAAAGGATAGGAAAGACCATGTAGCCTTCTCCAAAGTAGTCAACTGTGCCAATGGTTGAAGCTCGAAACTGAATGTAGAACATGGTCCACGATCGTCGAACAATGTTCCTCCCCTTAGGAAGAAACAAAACCAAAGGTGTATGAAGAATGTCTTCCCATTCTTGAAATGAATATGAGGGAATAAAGCTCAAAATGTATGAAGTCTCTAAAAATTGCTCATTTGTCTCCATTTCGATGCTGAAAGATGTCACCATCAAATCAGGCATTTTAGGCCACACTAATGAAGATGACAATTCAAAACCTAGTAGAGATGTGTGTAGAACAAAATCCAAAGACTCAACTACCTCCTCTGAAGACAAAGATGCCTCCTCCAAATGCTTCTCAAAAGTATCCACACTCATGTCAAACTATGATGAATGATCATGTGGAGAATAAACAAGAGAATCCAAAGGTTCCTCCATAACAACTGAAGAAGAATCAGCTTCATCAAAGAGAAGATGAATGTCATGAATAGTGTCTCCAAAGTCTTAAATATGAGACTCTATGTGTGATAGGTCGAATATATGCATTAGAAAATGAGCAACAAACTAAAAAGTGCAAATAAACACCAAAACAACCTACACCTCAAGATTAGCCTAAGTTGGAATCAACACAAGATAAAAATCAACAAGTGGAACTTTATACCTCATCTCGAATCAATCCTTTGGTTGGCCCTTCGATCTTTGATGTGTATACTCCTTGGATGGAAAAATATGCAAACTAGATGATGATGTGAGGATGGATGGAAATGGATGGAAACATGAAAATGGCTAAGTGTAGGTTGAGAAATAAAATTGCAAGAGTTTGGCTAGCAAAATGATCTCCCCCCAAATGAGAGAAAATAGGGGATATTTATAGAAATTTTGAGAATTCCTAGAAGAGATGGATGGCCAAGATTGAGACACCAAATATCAAGATGTAGGGCTAAGGTGAGTTGAGAACTCACAAGCCCTCACATCTTGACATGTGGCATGGGGGAGGCTTAAGAAAGATGAGGTGGAGATGAGGTGGAAGGATAGTACATGACATGGAAGGGGGTTCAGAGTAACTTGGGATTGGACAAGATCTCCTCATAAAGGAGGTTCTTGTCCCCATGTGGGTGAGAGGACATGTGAGGAATTAAAAATTCCTCAAATATTCTCATGGGGAGATGGGAAAGAATAAAGAATAAAGAGAGGACATGTGGGAAGAAGTGAAGGAATTAAAAATTCCTTTTGAGTGCATTGGGGGATTAAAAGTGAATTAAAAATTCACATGGGGAAATGGAGTGTCTTTCCCAAAAGGAGAAAGCCTTTAATAAGGTTGACTTAAGGACACATGCCATAAGTGGGAAGGGGATTAGGTTGGACTAACCATATGATTAAGGTTGTACAAGTACTTAATTAGATGGACTAATGACTTATTAGAAGCAAGTGGGAGATTATAGAGGATATGACCCTAATGATGATTAGGGGTGTGCATATGTTAACCATAAATAATTAGAGGAAGATGAAGGAGTTAAGATGGATTAGAGACCAACTTGCAAAATTTGGAGGATGTGACAATGAGAGAGAAAAGAGGAATTAAAATATGAATTTTAATTCCAAAAGGGGAAAATGACTAAATTAAATAAAATGGTGTATTTATTTAATTTAGAGGAGGAAGAGGGGTAAAGTATTTATTAAATTAAATACTTTATGAACCCTATGTGAGATACAAGGTATTAATTAAACAAATGATTTAATTAATATTAACAGAAGGGATAAGCAACTGGATGAATAAGGAGACGTCTTTTATTATATGGAAGTGGTCAAATTAGATGTCTACATTTTTTCCCTCTTCAAAATACTATTAGGATAATAGGGTTTCAAAGAAAAAAATAATGCAGATGACTCTATAGAAGAAGAGATCAGAAAAGAGATGCCCTAGCATGGGGGAAAGCGTGTGAGTTGCCCCAAATGGAGGGAATGTGGAGAGGATGCCCCAGTCCAGTGGAGGTAGGCTTAGAGCGATGGGTTAGGAGAGGATGGTAGGGTATGCCCCCTCAAGAAGGTGGATGGGGGAGGAAAAAGGGGTCCCGATCAACTTCTCAAAAGTAAGGAGTGGTATATGTTGTTGGAAATATAACGGAAAAATGAGAAGAATGGTGTTTGAATGGAGTCAATCGGGTAAATAGTGTACGAATGGCGGCCCCGGGAAGAAAAGAGGCTTGATGAATTGGTTGGAGGAATTTGTGGTAAAAAAAAGGAAAAAAAGACTTGTATTTGAAAAAGGAAGAAAGAGGGAAAAGGTAATAAAAGGTAGTTGGAGAATTACTTTTTATCATTATGACAGTTGGCAAGTGTGGAGAAAGAGGAGAAGAAGAAGAGGCGAGAGAGATTGGGCACGATGCCGGAGTACGATAGTGACATCATTCATCAGGCGGACGAGAGGCAGATATTCTTCACCCACCGTGCCGTACCACGCCAAGTTAGCCCAAAACTTAACTTTGTGGATTTTGCATCAATTATGCAAATGTTTTGGAAAAATGAAAACATGGGTTTTGTCTGGGAGGGCAGGAAGAAAAATGGGTAGAAGGCGGATTTTTAAGATTTTTTAATTTTTTGGGAATTCACGACGGGGGGGGAAAAGTGGGTGGCCACCACGTGGGCGGGTCC
>VDFB02010977.1:94102-125144 GCA_007258455.2 Sequoia sempervirens
GAAACTACATTCAATTTCCCACATAATCTATTCTTACATGTTTTTGAAATAATATAGATAACTTATTCAAATTTTTACGTCAAGTTGCCTAACTCTAATTGTTCTGAATTTTCATTGCCACTTAAGGGCTTGTTTGGCATACCATGATCTTGCACATACCCACACCTTTGATTCCTAGTGGCTCTGATAGCTCCAAATACAGACATGCAACACATGCAAATCTTGTGGCACAAACATTCAATTGCATGAAAGGAATACAATTTAACATGCAAGAACATGCACCCCAAGTGGTCCCCACCAAGAATTGGATGCCCAAAAGTAGTATTTTCCCAATTATGCCTTAGAAACATTTACCTCAACATATTTCCTCCAAAAATTGTATTTGCATATCACCACAAGGGAAAATCACGTTATTGCAAATTAAAATATTTATTTTCCACACACATTAGCCCTTATTGAAAACAACAAAAATAAATTAGTGATATTTTTTATGATGCAATATTTCTAGTAGCCCTAGATGCTCCTGAATCAATCTAGGAGATAAAAGACAAGCACAAATGAATAATATGCAATATTGTATTTAGTCTACCTAAATGATAATGAGTATATATAGGTAAAGATGAGGCAAGCCACCTATGAGGTGGATTGGCAAGTGCCCCATGAAGTGGCACAAGTGAGTAGACAAGTGTCTTATTGGTGTCAACCTTAGGAACACTTTGAGTTTCCAAACCAACAACCTTTATGACCAGGTCATCAACCTTGTGTGCCAAGTGTTGAGTGACATTTGAGGTGAGATGAAAATTCTTCCAAACTCAAAAGGTGTGTGCATGAGGTTTTCCAAACAACTTGGTAACCTCTAGAGGCTTAAAGGTTGCACATTCAGTTAGACAAGATGTTGTCTAACCTCATCAACCTAAGTACACTTAAGTATAGTGAATAGATTAATTATTCACACTAACACCCCCCCTTAAGCCATACTTGGGGAGATTACAAAAGTTCAATTAGATAGAAATGGGTCTCAACTAGAGGCAATGTTAGGTACCCATGTACAATGCATTCTCATAAAGTGGATTAAAGGAGAAAAACCCAGTGGGAAATAAAAACCCCTCTCCAAAAAGAGAAAGAGAAGGATTTAAGACCTTATGAAAATATGTCACTTAATGATAGGAACATGATGATGAAGAACTCCTAAAGAATTTCAAAGTTGTAAACTTTGTTGAAGATGTACTAGTGTTTATTAGAATCAATGAATCTCCAAGAAATGTAGATCAAGGTGTGAGATACAAAACACTGCACGAGTGAACATATGAACACTACTCAACCAATGTACACAAAGTTAATCAAACTTTGTGAAGTCGATAATATAGATAGTACTGTGATTAGGAGTACTAGAATCTCAAAATGTGATCCACTGAATTAATCTCCCATATGAATTATATTTTCTAACACCTAATCTAAATGTTTCCTTGTTATTGTGTTGGTCAATTTGGTAATTCAGGTGGTCTACTTCATAGCACAATTGCATGCACACAAATAACATGCAAGTTGATAGTTAGTGGTTGAATTAGGAAAAAGGGTATACTTTAATTTGTATTAGGAGGAAAAGGTCATGCATAGGGTCATGTCCAATAGTATGTTCATGCACAAAGTCTAGTCTAGGGTAAAATACTGATTACAAAATGAATTGGTTTGGACCACTTGGAGTTGGGGTAGGCTAAGGATTGGTACATTTCAAATTTTGATCAACTTATGCTCAAAATAAACCAAGTTGAACATCAAAATATCATATATAGGATAAGGCCCAAAGGAACTGTAAAAAAAATATATGAAGAAAGGGTGAAATACTATCTTTTCTTCCTTACAAATTAAAATGGATATTAAAAAGTTAGGTACATCTCATCATCAATCATAAAAAGTCCTCAATTTAATTTTAAAATAGATAGCATGTCGATAAGCACTTATTATCTATATAAATAACATGTGTATTAAAATTAATAAATAGTCAAGTATACATATCTAGCACTTACACTAGGTGCAAGAAACTACTTGGCACCTACATAGCACAATTAGTTTTTGGCAAATTATTTCAATGTAAACTATTAAATTGATGTAATTTAATTTTAAAATTTAAACTAAGTTGAATTTATGTGCAATGTTTCAATTAAATTATTTTTGGTTGAAAGACTTCCATTCAAACATTTTCTCCTGAAATTATCTATGCGATAGCCTAACCCCTCTTTTGTGACAAGTTCAAAAAAAAAAAATCAACTGCAAATGTCTCCAACCAAGGATACTTTCATGAAAATATGAAATTATCCTTTTGTAGAGCTTGAAATATAGAATCTACATTTCTATATATATATATTGATTTTTTTTATTATAATTTTTTAAAATTTATTCCAAGGTTATTATAATTAAACATGAGACTGATCAAAAATTGGAAAATTATTCAAAAATATTTCAATAAAAAAAATATTATGCATAGAGGAGAGAATCATCTCTAAGATGATATTATTTTTTCTTTTTAATTATAAAAAAATTAGACAAAATTTTATGTCATGTCAAAACTATGATATTTTTAGTTAATTTGACTTTTTTAAAATATTAAAAAATAAATATTCATTAAAAGTTAAAATTTTCTATGTACGAGATTTTAAGTTATTTAAGTGATTTTTTTTAAAGTACTTTATTTTTTGTGACATTCCATCAAACTAACTTTTTTCAATTTTTGTAGAAATTAAAATAATTATGTTAATTTTTAAAAAATTATAAAAAAATATATCCAACTTGTTTTAAAAGTTAAAAAAAAAACTATAAACATAAACTACATTAAGAGTTCTATATCATTATAAAATTTAAAAGATAAATATCGCATCATGGTCTAAATTGAAAAATTATATTTTTTGTTGGTCAATTTCTTTATAGAAGTGTGGTCCACAATTTTAAACTTTTATCATAAGATTTTTTTTTTTTTTAGACTTAAAACTCATTGAAAAAAATCTATTGACTAATAAGGTTTCACAAACACTACATTTTCAACTCCATTAGAAGTACCCAAATTGTCCATAAATAATGTCATTCAATTGTGGCTTCCCCTCTTTTCTTTTAGAATACAGTAAATACATGAATTTTTTTAAAACTAATGTTTCTTTTTTTTCTTTGATAAACGAAATTCATAATATTATTTGTAGCTTATGAAATGAAAAAAAAAAAAGTACTAATGAATTAGAGTGGGGCATGACTCATGCACATTATATTTTTTCTAACATAAAACTTTTTCTAATATATTTTATGACATAAAAAAATATATATATATTTTTTTTTCCAAAATAAATTCTTTAAAAATTCAAAGGTTAAAACCAATTAATTAATTAAAAATATATATTTAATGTTATAATGAATTAAAAATCTGTACAAATCAATATATATTAATAAATTAAGTTTTCTAACTTCCTAAAGGTTATTGGAAAATCATCATAAGTCAAATTCTATATTTTCTAAATTTGATTTTGAAGACTTATTGAACTAAATCTGATCGTGATTCCTACATATCAAACACATTTTTTATGACTATTATTTACTCAAATTTATCTTAAAAATATTAAGATATTTTATTTTATTTTTATATAAAAAATAATTTTATATACAAATTAATATTAATAAAATAATTTTATATAAAAAGCATCTAAATTATGGCCATAGAGCCATCAAATTTAAGGCCTCATGTGGCCATTATTTAAATATTGTTGATAAAAGTTCATTGTTGGGCAGGGAAGTACTAACATCAAAGTTTTCAAATTCCCTAGAAAAACTTACTAGCATTACAAAAAAAAAAAAATCTCAGTTAGGTAGAAAGTTATCAAAGTTAAATTGGGAGGTACTGATGAGATTGAAACAGAGAGGCCTAAACTTCCATCCTTCCAACTTGAAACTTGCTTCTCTCCTCATTTTTAACAATGACTTCAATTTCACTGGAAATTTTGAAGACAATTTTTACTCGCAGAGGCTTCAGCCATTATGAATCATCTGAAGAATGTTGGCTAAATTTTATGGCACTATTGAGATCCAGAACAAATTTGTACATATGAAGATGATTTCTTAGGGTTTTTCAAAAGAAACAGGAAGGGAATTCAAAACCGCCATGGAGGCATCAATCAAATTTCAGCAAGGTGTGTTTTTTCTTTTTACCATGAGACGACTTTCTAGGCCTATTTTCTAATGGAAGACAAATTTTGTAATGTTGATTGGACTTGACAAGATTTGGAAGTTAAAAATAAAAAATTTGGAGATGGAATATCACTTTCCAGATATTTTTCAATACAAAAGAACATTTTAATATTGATTGGATTTAGACGATTACAAGAAAAATCCTAGTTGATAATTAAGTATTTAGACAATTAATATTTTTATGATGGTATGTTTCATGATTAAGAGTTCTAAATGAAACAACAACGATCCATCATTTTAGATTGATATTGATAGATGGGTAATATTTAAGAAGTGATTGATAAACACGGGTGTGGTAAAAACTTAATGACATTATAGTCTACATTGACATTCTTATCAAATTTGAAAACAACTTAAAAATGGACAATTTAACCACCTTATCTGAAAAAAAAAAAATTAAATTAAATTAAATGAAAAAAAAAAAAAAAATTTAGTCAAAGATCTAATGCAAATTTTCAGATGGCCCTTATAACTTGTGATTATATTTAACTTGTTACTCTTTTACTCATCCCATAAACTAGACTAATTCAGATTGTCTTTTGTTTCTCTACTTTTTAAATTTTACTCATTGCTTTTTTATTTTCTTGTCAATTCGCTTTGTATGCTGCTTATCTCATGTGTTTGTTTTAAAACTTGCTCGAAATATGCAATTTAATACAGTTAAAGAGCCTGCCAAATAAGATCAAAATTCGGTTATTTTATATCCAAACGATAATCGAGAAAATACATCTGTAGAGAGAGAGAGGGAACACAGTGACACAGTGCGGCCACTTTAGGTCGCTTTCCGTTTGTCAGCTGCATTCAAAGACCGTTCATCTTATTTTCACTTTGAATGACATTTCCTTTGGCAGCAATGCCGTTGGGGCGAGGGTAACCCATTTCCATTTCACTTTCACCGACTTGCTTTCCCTCTGCAGGACTTGATGTTGATTTCTTGCCAATACTCTTCCAGTCTTTATAAATGGCGTACAAAATCAGCTGCATCGCTCCCAGTACACTTCCAACTCCATTCGGCACCTGTCAAACACCCAACAATTTAATACCAAACCAATTCCTAATACCTACTCAAGCCACACATAAAATTATATCACTTACTGCTACGAATAGATCGCCACCGGTAAGCCCAAACACAAACCACGATGTCCCGCACAAAAATACAAATAATGACAGAAAGAAAGGCATATACTTCACGCTCTTCGTCTTAATCACCATCCTCTGCAAAAACACCATTAGAGACAAATTAAATCTCTGTAGAACGCTCCAAACATATGACAGAGACATGAGCGATATCCCCAACCAATGCTTTACACATGTCAGATATTTGCAGGTTGAAATTCGTTTGATTTCAAAATAATGCACTATGTACAGAATGTACTAATGAATCTATAATTTGTAGTATACAGTTATATGTATCAATCAACTTTATTGCATGGAGAGCGATGCTACTAAATACGGTATTTTTGACAGGAAATGAGAGTTCTTACCATAATGGAGAGCGGAGATGCATACATACAGATAGAGAAGAAGGCGGCAGCGAAACCACATAACAATTTTCTTGTGTTCCCGCGCAGTGCAAAATAGGAAACAGCAGCGATTATTCCAAACACCGTCAACACAATCACCAGAAGACCGAATATCTTCGCCTATTTCATCAAAATAATCTCAATATCTCAATAACCGACGCCGACAAACTTCAAAAATTCATGAAGAGGGATAAAATTGTGGCTTAACGAAAACTTACCCTGTATTTCTTGTCTCGGATATAGAACAGAAAAACAATAACGTAGCACAATTCGATGACAGATCCGGTTCCATTGATTGTACTCACAAGGATGTTGTTAGGCGATACAAATGGCAGGCCATACCATGCAGACAGCAAGCAATTCAGAAGTGTAGAAACGTACGGAATCCCAGAAAACTGATCCGTTGATTTAGTCTTTAAAATCTTCCAGAACGTAATCCTGCAGCCAAAAGCAGCAAAAAGGATGAGTGGTCTGCATTGATGCGCTGAAAAGGGGTTAAAAAATAATAATAACCTTAACAGCTAAAGCTTTGGCATAACTTACAGGGGCACCAAAAACAGAATAAGTGCAGTGATATTTCCTACACAAGCAGCACACAAACAAATCAGAATCCAAATGGCCGGCGATCGGTTGCAGAGCAGGTGAATGGAGATGAAGAGGAGAGAGTATACAAACCGAAAATGCCGAATAAGAAATGCACATCAAACATTGCGACCGTCTTTCCTTCACAATTAGATCTTGCAGTTGATCAATAGATTTGAAATGTGAATTGTGAGGGAGTGAAGCAGATTTATATAACTTATCCTTGCACAACATTAACCTCTGCAAGGGCTCCACGTTTATGCAGGACGGTCATTGCAAGATTGTCCACCATTATGCTTATAACGTGGAGTAGCGTGTCCGCTAATGATTTGTCAATTGATTTGGACATGGGCTTGTTTTAAATATCTCAGACCCATAATGCCACGCCTTCACACTGAATTAAAGAGCTCGATGGTCGAGTAGTTTGGTCAAAAAAGGCCAATGAAGAGCAATTGAAATAATGGGCCCCGATTCAGCCTTCCACGATGGTGTATTTACAGGAATATCTGTCTTCCAGCGAGAGACAGTAGGTAGCCACCAGAACCGTACCTTTTCCTAGACGACTCCCTCCCCCCCACGCAACACTTCTGTACTATTTTTTCTTTTCTTTTGGTCTGTGCATAAATTCCTGACAACAACGTCTTTTCAATTTTGCTTGGATAATATCTCGATTGAGTTAGGTTAAATTCTGCTTTTGGAATTGTTAGAATCTTGTACGAGAACTCCACTAGATGCAAAACTGGAGAACCCGCACATTGTTTTCAACATTTGCCGAGTTTGTGTATCTTGTGCAGTTAATTTGTCTACTCAAGATTTGGTGGCAGAGAGAAATTTGGCCACAACTCTTTGTATTTTAGCAATAATGAATTCGTATGATTGATATTAAAATCGAATTTAAATGTTTTTAACTCGAGGTAACCAGTGCCTCACATGCTTTTGAAAAGGAAAACAATGCTTCCAATTAATATAATGGAATAAGTACAATTATTTGCGAAGATAATACTTCTAAAAAAAATCAAGAAAAGTGTGATTTGAAATGTGAAAAAAAAATTACACATTTTTTTCAAAAGCATTTCAGTACATTGACATTGCATTATAGAAATATAGTTTTTCTAATTAGAAAAATATATTTTAAAATTTGAATAAGATGGAGGATGACACTCAACTTGATAACCAAAATGTGATGTCAAATGGATAAGATTTTAGAATATGTCTATTGTTAGATCTAGGAACGATGCTTCTTTGTCGATGAAATTACTTGGATTTATGTGTTGAATTTTTGTCTTATCAATCAAAAGTATGTAAATTTAACATGAATACATGACCATCATCACACACAATGTTGTTATGCTCCTAATTATCTTTCTAAGTGTACTAAAGTTAAGCACTTGTGACATGCTTAACCTTAATATTATCATTTATTAATTGTAATTAATTCCTTAGGCTAACCTAATTAGGATGAAGGGGTACATCCTTAACTAATTACAATTATAAGTAAATAAAAGGAAGGCTCTTCAAAACCATCATAAGTTGTAAGATTAATTTCATATTCTAATGTTTTGAGCTCATCTCCTTGAAATGGTCTATTATTTCATTAATATTTGCATTTATTTCTACGAAATATCCTAACAAGTGTTATCAAAGCAATTATTTAGATCAAGAATTTCTCTTCACCACAACTTGCAAACTATTGTGAATTTGAATATGTTTTTTTTAAGGTTTTGAGTAGTATATCTAAGGAAGCTACAATAAAAATCTTAGCAATCTATGAATGGTTTTGAGCAATTTATTATGATTTTATGAGTTTTTATTAAATTTCTTTTTAAGGCACATTTTTTAGATATTTTTTAAATTAAATTTTTGGAAAGCTCTTAAAAATCAATTAGGGGTAATTTTGTAGTTTCTAATTGGAGGTAAACTAAATTACATAAATTAGTGCTTAAATTTTGGTCAAATGGTGGATCCACATCATATTTGATTATATATATCATGTTTAAAAAAATTATTGCTACAACTTACACTACACACTTCTTTCCTCTACCTAATAAAAATTAATGTTTAAAAAATAAATACATTAAAATCCATATCATCTTTGTTCGAATTGGTTGTCATTGATGTCAACATTCAGGGAGATTTTTGCATATGTTTGTGAGATTGTTGGCATTGGTTGTCATTGATGTTGTGCTAATAGTGGAGTTGTTGATGTTTGTGGTTTGTAATGTCCCCTTCTCAAATGTGATCGTTTTCGTTGACCGTTGGCCTATTCCGGAGACCCGTAGGCTACTCAGATGGTGAAATTAGGGTTTCCTAATTTTGAGGAGGTTGTTGCTTGAAGTTTGGAAATTGGATTGGGGATTTTTTCTGGGTTTTCAAAGAGCTTCGCGGTGGTATGGTCAGTTTGGTGTTTCGAGCAAGTTCATGAATTTACTATTTTTAGTAAATTATATTTTTCATAGTGGTCAGGTTGGGTTCAGTTCAGTTGGTCTTCTTCTTCAGTTGGTTCAATTGGCAATATTGTTTTTGGCCCTTGGGTGCATTTTTATGGAGAGATAAGTATTTTCACATTATAATATTATAATTTAATATTATAACGCCCCCCTTGCCTAGCATTATAACTTTATGTTGTTCTTAAAAAGGGGACTTGATGGGTAAGCTCTTCATTGAAAAGATAACTTATATTTTGAGGCCAAATTATGGGTTAAGTAAAAAAGGACGCCTACTTGAGGAAAGGTTGATTTTTAAAAACGTGAAATATTTTACTAAGGGAAAAAGGATGCCACCTTTTGGAGGGAAATTGTGTTGAATTCAAAATTAGGATTTGGGCGCCCTTCTTGAAGGTTCTAGAAGGCTCTTCTCATATATATTTATTTTGGCCTCAGCACTTCATTTGGGATCTCTTTGTCTACCACATCGTTATGCTGTTGAATTGTCTTTAGGCACTTGCTTCGAGGAAAGCACACCTCCTAGCATTGGCTCATCTTCTTGCTTGAAAGATAGCAACTAGTTGAGAGGATAGTTTGTAATAGGTTTGTTTTGCATTTTAGTTGAGAATCTTGCATTTTGGAGTTCTAGCTTGCATTTTCTATCTCATTTTGTAGTTGTTGATTATCACAGATGACTGTAAGATATGCTTATATCTTTGAAAATAAAAAATATTACAGTTTTGGGTATTTAACCAATCTATTTTCTTGCTAGGGGCGACCAAGTGTACCAAGTTTCATAGTTTATGCTTGTGTCTTGGATTTTAGGGAGCAAAATCGCCCCTCCTTGAGGACCGCACTTTTCTCAAGATGCATAGATTTCCATGCAAAATAAATAAGAGTCATTTGGGTTGGTTTCTCAGTCACTTTTGGGGCGCCATCATAGTAGGAGTTGAATGCATTTTGTTTCATGTGATTTGGGTGAGATTTGAGTGATTTATGAGCATTTTAGTAAGTTGTTGTGTTGCTGGTCTATGCATTTTCTGTCAAAAATCAATCATATCAGACTTAAGAAAATTAGTAGTTGAGTGAGAAGTTGATATTCATAGGGTTTGAGAGTGTTGGAGAGGTTTCTTAAATTGTTGCAGCATTGGAAGTTTCTAATCCTTGTGATTCTGGAAGGTTCTCTAATACATTGTAAGTTGAACAGTAGTACTGTCAGCACTTCTCAATTCTTCTCTTGAATTTCTTGTAATACCCACTAAATAAGTGGAAGAGGCTAGCTTGTCGCCTATTTCAGTTAGTAGTTTAGTGACCCTCTGACCATATGCTCGCCATCACTCGGTGCCATTCTTGGTTAGAGTTTCTTCTGTTCATCATGCATTGATCCTCTGACCATATGCTCATCTACACAGGCGCATTCTTGGATAGAGTTCCCTTTTAGTTGCATCTGCATTAGATCCTCTAACTAATGCTCACACCTTTCCCACATCGGGATCCTGGTGTACATTCTGCTTAGAGTTGCTTCAGCATCGTTTTGGTTTAGAGCTAACCTTAACAGGTGCATGTTGATTGTAATTATGTTTGAAAAATAAATAAAAATTGGTCTGATTCTTTATAGTGGTATCAGAGCCATGATTCTTCCAACCTGTGCCCTACAGTGATTCAGTTGTCAGATGAGTGACAGTGATTGCAGATACTTCACTAGAAGTCAGGCCAGAAGACAACAGACATAGTTTCCGCCAGTGCCAGAAGCAGATACTTTTTCAGAGGCTTTGAGAGAAACAAGAAGAGTAGCAGATACTGGTAAAACAGTTGAGAACATGGAAGAAAGTCATAAGAAGGCCATGGATGAGAAAGATGAAAGGATGGAAAAGAAGTTTGATGGGATGATTGAGATGATGTCCTAGTTACTTGCTCGAATGGACCAACAAATTCCTCAGAATCATACTCCTAATCAAAACCATGCTACAAGAGAAAACAATGGAGTCAATGGGAACAATGGTAATGGAGGGAGTAGAACTATTGGTCAGCATGAGGCCACCTCTAGAGGATCAACCTCTAGGCCTCTCTTTCCTACATTCACTCAGAGGGAGGAACCACAAGTTGAAGTTGTCATTCCTTTTGCAGATGATGCCAGGCAAGCCTACTTGGAGTATGCCACCTTACCCCCTGATCTTAGAGACCAATGGTCCTTTGATCAATTCTTGAACCAAAGAAACAGAAGAAACGGAGGAAGAGTTGATAACCGTGCTCATATGGCTCCTAGAACCGATTATCAACAAGCCCTTGGGAAGGTGTCATTGGCTCACTTCGATGGAAGTGATAAGTGTTCAGCAAGATCGTGGGTTCAGAAGTTAGACAACTACCTTTCACTTTGTCCCATGCTAGAAGAAGATGCCATCAAGTTTGCAACGCTTCATTTGGAGGGAGCTTCCCATGAGTAGTGGTACCATGGTTCATCTTGGCCATAATCTCATTCGAACCTACGGTGAATTCACCAATAAGCTTGATAGGTTCCACTACCCCAGAGTGAGCAGCATCTGTTATGGAAAAATAGCCTCGTCTCACATCGCATTGAAATGGTTGTGCTTGATCCTTTGTTTTTGTTTAATTTTCTTGGCCTTTGACAAGGTATGATTATGTATCTTTGTTATTATTGCATACTTAATTGTCTTAAATGTCTAATTTATTGTGAGTTTGACATGGGGTCATCCTCTCACTAAATTGGGGACAAAATGTACTAACGGAAAAAGTAGTCATTTTTCCTTGCTTATTTGATAATTGATAGTAAAACTAAACTAATGATGTCTTGGAATGGTGATCTAATGTGTTGTACGCATTCACACTATTTTAGGACCTTTATTTGACTAAAACATGCCTTAATTGATCATTTACAAGGGTTTTGTAAAGTGTTGTAACACACTTTCACAATTTTCTAGGATGTATTTGCTTAATTAAGCTTAATGGGCCCCTTTTCAATAAAAATGTACATAATGTGTACCTTGTTTAAGTGTTGTAAAGTGTTTTAAAACACTTTCACACTTATCTAGTTGGTCTTAATTCATTGTGGTTAATTGGAGTTATTAACCTCCTTTTTTATTCAAATTTAGGTCTTAATTTTGACACCTCCCGAAGATCTATCCCGACAATAATAATTTAATTAACAAAATATTTCATTGGGAAAATTTTGGTCCTCGTAAGTTCAGCCAAGACCCATTCACCCTTGATGGTGAATGGGTACTCCCTAAATAGGACCCCCCTTTCTCAGTTGATTTGGAATGGGTTTTTGGCCCTCTTTCAATCCCCTGAAGCTTGGTCCTAGAAACTTAGCTAGGACCCATTCACCCAAGGTGGAAAATAGGTCCTCCCTTAATGATACTACCCTTTTTGAATTTCATTATGATGGGAATTTAATAATTTTTCTTCCCAGATCTAGTGTCGGCCTTATTCTTTGAATTTCAAGGTTAATCTCCTAATTTAGTATAAATAAGGGGTTAATTCACCTAGTTTCAGCCTAAGACTTTCAAGCATTCATGTGATAAAGCATTATAGAGCATTTCAAGAGCATTCATAAGGCATTTCATGGTAGATTTCAAGTGTTTATTTCAGAAATTTAAAGTCATATCATCATTTCAAGGGTTTTATGCATGTGTTCATGTTGTTGAGCTAATAAGTGGATCATGTAGCATTGAAGATCTACTTGAAACTATTGTTCACATCACATTCAAGGATCCAAGATCTACATTCTTCATGGCCACTACATGTTATCTTGCAGATTTTCTTCACAAGACATCATCCAAGGTGACATCATTTACATATTTCATATTTCATGCTTCATTTGCTTCATTTCATCAATTGGTTTAATTACCTACAAGGGGTTTGATTGAGGTAAATCCCCATTCACTAACAATCAACAAGTTTTTCTACCCTTGAGTGTGTGATTGCAAATTTACAAGAGGTTTGACTGAGGTAAACCCCCATTCACTAACAATCAACAAGTTTTTCTTCCCTTAACTATTAGTTCTCCAACTTGCATTCAACAATTCCTAAGAGGTTGCAAATCTCTATGCTCAGAATTGTTGATAGGGTGGCGAATAAATGAGAGATGTACAACTCTCCTACACTTCTGTCTCTATGAAACCAAGGGGGCTATTCCCTATTAATATAGATTGGGTTCTATTTCAATTACAATAAATTTACCGTAGTGATTAGCAAATAGGAAACTCATGCAAATAGAGAAAAGTTGTTTAAAATAGTGTATGGTATAATTTCTCATTTGTTCCTTTAACATCCGGGCATGAACCATGTACATTACAAAATAGATTACATATATAAAATGTAAATTTTAAGGGTTGATGGATTTTAAGTATCCTAGGGATTGGCCATTGCTTATTCAAGGAAAAATACTGTCATCATGTGTTATTGTCATTTTTCCTTAGCAACAACATTCCTAGTGGTTTGAAACATGTTTCATTGCATTACATTGATAAAACCATTAACTATGGATCATTTAAGTTTGATTCTACTTAATAATCCATTAAAAATATTTTTATTTCCATTATCACTCAAGAATAGATTATGATACTCCCTAATTGTCTACTAACTTAAATAAATAACTTAATATAAAAAATGTGTATGAAGAATATGAAAAACTCTTAGGTATCAATCTGAAAGAAACAACAATACTATAAATTAGGAAAAAACCATAAAAATTAGTTTTCATTCATACAACATAACCAAGAACAAGAATCATGACAAAAATGGCATAACAACTTTGAATCATCTTTATTTCCTTTTAAGAAGAGAGTATTAGAGGATTATTTTCCTCACTATTCCAACCTTATACAAATGATAAATTGATTCCTTATAAGGAAACAAGAAAAAAATAAGTCCACATATAGATAACATGTATTAATATGAGATTACAAGACAAATAACATGAAGAAATACTGTAAAAAATGACTATTAAAGCATGTGCATGATCCACATGAAAAAAATATCCCTTCTCAATTAGTTACAACAACTAGAAACACCAAAAGATATTTGCATCCATATGCCAAACTAAATTTTTTGGATCTGGTGATGTGGAAGAAGATGAAGGTGGGAAAGGAGAAGAAGAGCTTGGCACTAAAGTTGGAAATCTTAAAGTAGATGATTCACAAGTGATAATTAGGATAGGTAGTTGGAAGAGAGGATACCCATCTTCCTATGAGTCTTCTCCATTAGGTCATATGCACATTTGGAGGTAACTATAGAGATATCATGGACAACTAGATCTCATGATCTAGGGAGACCAATGATCTTCTAAAGGAAAATGTAAAATCATTGCCAACTGTAGGGAATAGTGGGAGAATGACCCACCATTTTCCATGAGGAATTGTGGACACAACCCAACCTAAAGGAATTGCTTACAAACATGAAGCCTCTCCATTCAATGTAGTGGAAGATGGATAATGGGAAATAACCTAGGTTTTGCCACCAATGAGCCCAAATTGGATCAAATGTGATGGAACTTTGAGAGAATTCAAAGTATTTATCATTAATTACTTCACTATTACAATAAATGAATATTATACACTTGTTAGGCAATTTTCAAAAAAAAAAAAATTGAAGTATCATAGAAATTTCTTAGTACTAACCTCTCCCTCAATAGTCATCCATATTAAAAAATGATATTGATTGAGATTAGAGCCTGGGTGATTGAAAATTTCAATGGCTTCCAAAAAATTTATTTTGAAATAAAACTATCTTCTTTAGCAAGGATTTGTGAATTTTCAAGGAAAATGTGGTGTTTATAGTGGAAGGAATGTTCAACCAAAGACAAATACATGATCATGCTTGATGTTAGTACTATGTTCCTTGAGTCTAGTTTTAAAAGAATAACTAGTGTTAGCAATATAGGGGATTACATAGGAGCATACAATTTTATAAAATCTTGAGTTGAGAAATGGGTCTATCAGGCCTTTTAAAGAAGGGATGTGGTTGTGGAGGGGGAAATAGGTTTGAAAGTACATTTAACACCTTTTTTAGAAAAAGTTTGGAAATTTTCTAGGAGATACCTCATATATATGAGAGAGTGGCAATAGGTAAGGAGGGAGGGTTAAAAATAGAGGACATGGGTTTGGAGTGCAACTAGGCTTAGTTAAATGCTTTTAAAATGTGTTTTCTCTTGTAACCATTCAGTTTTAAAACTATGATTAGGTGTGAGAGTTGTAAATCTAAGTAATTATTGTTGCATTTGTGGATCACCCTAGTGGCCAAAGTTTTGAGGACACCAATTTTATGGGAGGGGAGGTGAAGAAAATCAACACAGAGATATAGGTCTATGTGAGTGTCTTTTATTTCATTTTGTCTTGCTCCCCTCTTGTCATTCAATCTTTCTTTTATCTATTTTTGTCTTGTTCCCCTCTCATTGTGCCACTTTCTTTTGATGGTTTCTATTTTTCTTTCCTCTCAGTGTGCAAACATTATTTTATTTGGTTTTGTCTTGTTCCCCTCTCATTGTACTAGCTTCCCTTTATTTAGTTTTTTATTGACCTATTTCTATTTTTCTCTTTCCTTTACTATTTTCCTTTCCTTTTTTTATTTTTTTAATACTTTCCTTGAGGTGTTTGTTCCACGTATATTACTTGTATTCTCTTCCCTTTTTATCATTTCTGAATTGTATTCCTTAATTGTCTTTAATTCATTACTTATTCATTTTCATATGCTTTGTTCCTTTACTTTCTTTCCTTTATTATTTTTCTTCTTGTTTTATTTATATATGTGTCATTCTATTCAATTTCCATATTTATGAATCTTTTAATTTTATTTTTTACTTATGTGATTAATTCATTTCTCTTTATCTTTTTCCATTTTAATTTTCTTTTATTTTTATTTTTTTCTTTTTTCTTTTCTTTTCTTGCTTTGTCTTGGCTATATTATTTTAGTTCTTTTCTTATTTTTCCTTTCTTTTTAATCTTTTGATCTTACCATCCTTCTTTTTTATGTCAGCCTTTATTGGATGTGTTCTCCCATCTCTATATTCATTCTAGTATTTTCCTACTACAACAAGACAATAGCAGGAGAAATGAATTGAATTGCACCTTGTGTGTAAAATGACTTGATCTGATTGGAAAAGGAAAACCCGCAAGACAATAAAATTTCCCCCTTAGCATAATTTTCAAAAATTCAAATTTAAGCAACTATACTTGATTTTTCATGGTCTATCCACTAGTGCTTAGAAATTTTGACAAAACATGAACCATGAAGTATCTCTCAAAGCAATTTTAAACTTGAACAAAATAATTAAGGAACATAACAAAAAGGGACTCAAGCAAAAAGTGTAAACAAATATGAGTCCCAACACAAGGAATAAAAATCCTTGAAGGTTACCCAAAAACAATAAATGTCACCCAATGGGAGAATCTTTTGATTCTCTCCGAACTTTTAATACCCCACTAGAACACGAGAGTTAAGGTCATCCCCTTGGTGATTAAATATAAGGTAGATTTACTAGAACAAAGAAGACGAAGTACTCTTTATCTCCAAGATCACTTTGTAACACAAGAAGAGAGCATACACAACCTGAGCCCCGCTGAAATTAAAGTAAGAAAAAAGAAAAGAAAATGATGTTTTTGATCTCCAAGAATATTTTTTGACACAAGAGAGGACATAAATGCAAAAATGTCTTCACAAACATAACACACAAATATTGATTCCCTTGAAAAAAATATGCAACTAGATTTAGATTTAGTTAAAAAAAATATAAATCTTTGAATAAACGAATTTACAACAAATAAGAATAAAATGATTTTTCGATTCAATTATTTTCGATTATATTACAATAAAAATTGTTTCACCTATTTATATCTTATAAATAATACATTTAATCAACTACATATACTGTATTATTTTTCATATAATTAAAAAGATAATAAAAAAAATGTATCTAAAATTTTATGATAAAAAAGATTAGCAGCGTGTCTATTGAACGGGTGGGTCCAATTTCTAGGTTTAAGAAAAATGGCCTTGGTTTATTTGTTGAACCATTTGTATTTGATATCTTGAAGAACTAGTGGTCATCCAGTTACAGCTGATGCTGAGCATAAAATTAACTATATGACGATACTACACCAGAGAAGAAAGTAGAAAGATTGCATTCGTCCAAAAATGATATGGATTTCTTTTTGTCTGAATGGAAATAAAATCAATTGTTTTATGTTGTACAGGATTTGATTGTGGCCATTCATGAAGACTGCGAGAGTTTTGGCAAAAAATTCAACATCAAGTCTTGCAAGTGGGTAAACTGTGCCCTCACACCCACTCAATGTCGATGGCCACGAGAACTCAAATAAAATCGATCAAATATAAATGCAGCTGACAAACAGAAAAAGACGTAAAGTGGTCAAGAGGAGTGGTCTGTCTGTCAATGAAAATTCCAGAATTAGCATCATTTGTGTATAGAATAATTTGATTTTGAATTTCTCTGGTCTCACAGCATGTTCATACGACAGAACCAGTGTTAATGCATGTTATCTCACCTTTGGAAGATGTCACCATACATTTTTTTGTATTTTCAACAAGTTTACATCTTAATCATGAGCAAAAGGTTTTCAGTCTTTTCAAAAAAGAAAACGCTTTTGAAAAAGACTGGTAGGTTTTTGTATCAATCAACACAGTCCTTTTCAACCAATAAATTCATGGTTAAAGGATATGAGAGCCTTTTAGAAAGAATGGAAGGTCTATGTGGTAGCACTATCGTGATGTGGTCTGTGGGTATCTGTAAATCTAATTTCTCTAGAAGAACTAAGCGCATAAATGAAACTTCTATCACCATCCACGAAACATTACACGTTTAAAACTCACATTTGAAAGAAGTCGTCATAAAGTAGTTCACAATCACTATGTTCACTTTAATTTAATGGGGCTAATTAATGCTAATCTGTTTTCTTAATATGTATAGAAAATAGATTGACCACGCATGTCTAGAATTGATATAAAGAGTTAAAATAATAATCAGATTTAAATTTAAAGAGTTGAGAATGTATATGTATGTAGAAGTGAGAGAAGTAGAATAATTTAGTTTTACTGTTTGTTGATTTGGATTGTTAACGAAAGATGATCAATCAGAGAATGCAATCAACAATCAAAATCTGATTTCAGCAATTAAAACAATAATATTTGTACTATTACAAATCTTTCGAGAAAGTCATCGATCAGGCCCATAATTTAGTCATCTTAGTGGTATAGAAGTATCTAAGATGGTATAGAAGTATCTTAGGGAGATTATTACTATCTAGAAGGAAAGTTTGGAAATGTTCTTGATAAATAATCAATCTTTTTTGCAAATAAATAAGTTTTGAAGTTGTATTCATTTAATCAAATATAATATAAATGAGAATCAATTATTTAATATGAATTAAAGAACAAGATCTTTTCTTTCAATACAAGATCCTTGGTGGTCAATTCAAGGTGTTTTGGCCTCAAACCGATGTGTAACTATCAAGATCTTTTCCACTAGTTTGGTGATGTGTAACTATCAAGATCTTTTCCACTAGTTTGGTGTTCACATGAGCTACATGACTTATCCATTCTAAATTAATGAAAAAGGTAAATCAAATGAGCAAGCATAGTCAAGGATATGGAGTAAAGATTATGCCTCATAATTTTGTGACGTTAGGCATTGTAGGAACCTCTAATAGAATCATCTTATAACTATGAGTTCTTCATACATGCAAGAGTAATTAAATTCTTGCAATCATATTAGCCTATTCGTTCAATCATTAAACAATAAGGAAATTATAAAGAGATGGCATACATTTTCTTGTGCTAATTATTTTATTTTTAAGGATCATGTGTTTGCTCAAAATAATTATTAAAACAATTTTTATAATCTTGAGGAAAGCTTGTTAGAATCTATTAATAGCCTTATAACTTTTAAGGAAGCCTTTTATGTATTTTTTTTTTAAAATAAATTTTATTATATTTGATTTCATGGCAATTGGTATCTCTAATTTGATTTGATTATGAAAATTTATCTATTTGTTTTTATCAAATTTAATAAATTATGGTGAGAGCTTCACCATCTTTGATTTCAATGGAGATCTCCTCTTAAAAGTGGACACATACACCTTGGCTTCCAACCACCTTATTCTCATGGACACCTAGGGAAAACCACTTCTCACGCTATGTTGTAAAGCATACACATCATCTATGCATTTTATTTTTCATATCTATTATTTATTTGATCAAATTCTTTCATACATTCATTTACAAATTCTCAATATACACTAAAGACTAGAAAGCTATCCTAGTGATAATTTGGATGGTTAAAACCCCACTTTACTATGATGAAGTATTTGATTTTACCAATGAAAGAGTGTATTCTTGGTTTTGGTGATAGGATTTTGTGTAGGTGAAATACAAATGTGACAACAAGAGGATAATGCTTGATAGAGATGTTTTTAATCTATATTGATCTCATATTCAATCAATCTTTAATGATGCCCATTCTCTTATCATGCTCAAATAGATCTCCCTAGCAGAATTGACCTTCGTCATGTGTGAGGATCACACAAAGGACAAGATAATTGCACCACAAAAGAGAGACACTTTTTTTAAAATTATAATTGTGCCTAGCCTAACAATTTTTTGATTATGGAATACTCACCAATGATTTGATTGACATGATATACTAATCATTCTTAGATTTAATATTATTTGATGTTACACTAATTTTATTTTCAACTTTAATATTCCTTAAAAATATTGAATGAGATTAAATTTTAATTTATGTTATCAATTTATTATCTCAGTATTAAATCTCTTTTGTAGGATAATTTGTTTATTTATTTATCTCTTTCATGTTATTGTGTCAATAAAAGTAGACTATAGTAGTTTTATGCACAAGGTGTTCAATCTCTACACTCTACTTAAACATCACACTCTTTAATGGTCATATAGTCAATTGTGATTTTATACCTCATCCCTACTAAAAAATGGTAATTAATGAAGTCCATTTCTTTCCTAAAAATTGAATAAATTGGCATTCACTAAAGGGGCTCAAATTCCTAAGCAGTGTAAAGGTGTAGGTTAATTCTCAAGAGCTTGGTGTGTATGTGCACCACCATATATAAGAGTTATTTGATTCATTTAAGGAACTTTTACATATATTTTAATTTGAATTATTTTATTACTACTTTGTGATTATGATTGTATTTATTTGTACAAAAAATTATAGGTGCATTAATGACAATATTAGATAGGGTGACATTCAAATTTAGAACCTGCTTGTAGCTTTGGATTTTCCACCACTAATCAATTACCCTTTCATAATGAAAACATTCAAATTTTGTCAAGAAGAATATTTCAATCCCAATAAGCCTTTAAAGTATATTAATCTTGACATAAATTATGATACCAAATTCACATTTTCAAACATAATAGAATTTAATTCTAATAAATTTCAAACACTATAGAATTTCAGCTATAATACATTATTTTTAGCTCTAAAAGAAAATTTATCAGCATTTAATGGGTCAAACTCAAGTTTTAGGACAATTGGCCTTGGTTTATGTATAGGGTGGTCATCCAGTTACAGCTGGTGCTTGGCATCAAATTAACTATATATCACAATACTAGGTACAACGGAGAAGAAAGTAGAAAGATGTAATTCGTCAAAAATGATGTGGATATCATTCCGTCCCTATTTGTATTTATGGGCGGCACAGTATAGTTTATGTTTGAAGATGAGAAACAGTGTGAATGGAAATGGGATAGACGGTCTTGATGGTCAATGCGATATTCACTTGGTTTATGTTGTACAGATGATGATTGTGGACGGCATTTATAAAGACTGCGAGAGTTTTGGTCAAGAAATCAATAGCAAGTCTTGCAAGTGAGTTAATGTGTAACCTCGCACCCACGGCAGAACTCAAATAAGATGGAGAAGATATAAATGCATCTGACAAAACGACGTAAACTGCTCAAGAGGATTGGTCTCTGTCAATGAAGATTCCAGAATTAGGTGTCATTTCTGCATAAAATAAATTATTTCGAGCTTCTCTACGGTCTCATAGCATGTTCATGGGGTACAACCAGTGTTAAATGCAGGTTATCTTACCTTTGGACGATATCGGGATATATTTTTGTATTTCCAACAAGTTTAGAAACATCTTAATCATTAACAAAAGTTTTTCAGTCTTTTGAAAAAGCAAAAAAAAAAAAACCTTTTGAAAAAGACTGTGCATTAGGTTTTTGTATCAATACTCACAGACTCACAGTCCTTTTCAATTAATATATTATCGAAAGATATGTGAGCTTTTTAGAAAGCATGGACGGTCTATGTAGTGGCACTATCTAATATCTACGATGGAATCTCTGATCATCTGTATTTCTAATTTCTCTAGAAGAAGGAAACACATAAACTAAACTTCTATCACGATCCATGAAACATCACATGTTAAAACTCGCATTTTAAACAATTTGTTATAAGTTAGTTCACAATCACTATCTTCGCTTTAATTTAATGGGGCTATCTTAATATTCGTAGAGAAAGAGAGTAACTGTGCATGTTTAGATCTAATAAATTGATATTAAAAGTTAAAATAATAATTAGATTTAAATAGAGTCAAGAACATATAGGTATGTAGACGTGAGAGAATTAGAATAGTTTAGCTTGATTGTTGTTGAATTGGAAAGTTAATAGAGGACGATCACTTTAGTTAACAATTAATAACTAATTTAAGGAATTGAAACAATATTATTTATACAATTACAAATATTTTCAAAAAAATGTTTCTATATGTGGTCTTCCCATAATTTACTCCTAGTAGCATAGAAGCACCTTAGGGAGACTATTAGTGTCTATAGGGAAAGTGTTGAAATGTATTTCATAACTAGTCAATCCTTGTTGTCAATATATAAGGTTGGAAGTTGGTTACATGTAAATATGCCTAGATGATAAATCTAATGTACTGTAAATAAAAACTAGTTCTCTAATATGAATTATTGACCTAGAGCTTGGCATGGGAAAGTAAATTTTTTGAGGAAGTCTATACCTAAATTCTCAAATATTACTAGACACATCACATAGATGACAAGAAAGAAACAATGTTTCAAGTGGAGCAGTTCAAGAAAACAAGCTTCTGAAGATATCAAGAAGGTTATTGCCCATACACCAGTATTGGTTCACCTTGATTTTACAAAAGATTTGGTCATCTATTGTTATTACTCTAAGAATGCTATGTTTTTCATCCAATTGCAAGCTAATGAGAAAGAAACTCTTCAGTACCCATTTCTTTCATGAGTATTCCATTTAAGAAACATGAGCTCAATTATTCCTAGATCAAGAAGCATAGTTTGACTATGGTGGAGGTTGTAAAACATCGGGTTTTATATTTTACATTCTCATTCCATTGTATATGTACTTGATCTTGTGGTGAAGAGTTTGCCAACACAATAAAGGTGGGTTGTAACAAGAGAGGGGCTTGGGTCACAAAGGTTCAAGAGTATGATCTAGAGATATAACCAACAAAATTGGTCAAGGGTGAGGGACTTTGTAAATTAATAGTTGAGAATGAACTTGAATTAGAAAGAAATACTCCATTTGTATTATTGGTGAGCTTACAAGATGAATAATTTTCTAATGTAGCCTACTTCCTGGCATATGGAGAATGTCTACCTCATATATCACCCAAGGAGAAAAGGAATCTTAAAACTCAAGGCCTCTAAATATGTGATCTAGGAAGATACTTTGTACGAGAATGGATTGGATGGGAAGTTTTTAAGGTGAGTAGACAAAGAACAACAAAAGAAACTATTGGAACTATTTCATAATGAGGCTTGTGGTGTAGACTATTTATCATCAACTTTATTGCTCTTACAATATTGCTCAGGCAATGTTACTATTGGCTTGGTATGTTTAAGGATGCATATTCTTGGATAGAAAAATGTGAAAAACTTGTAGATAGTTTGTTGGTAGGCCACAATTGGCAACCCTTCCTATGAAACCGATGGTGATAAAAAACCATTTCAACAATAGAGATTAGATTTCATCAAGTTAATCAATTCACATTGAGTGTAGGGAATACACATCCTTATTGCAACAAATCACTTCACCAAATGGGTGTTAGAACACACTGATATACTGAGAGGGGGAATTGATTAATCAATAAATGCCACAAACTAAATCAATTTTAACTTTACCAACCAAAACTTTTTACTGCCTTAACAGATAAAGAATCAAACTATATAATTCAAAGCATCAATGCACAACCATAACACTAGATTTACATGGAAAACTCTAGAAGGGAAAAACCATGGTGAGCAAGGTGCTTGGAACTATTGTCCAAATCCAGCCTAACAAAAAAAAAGATTTATAACAAATTTTATAGACTACAACCCACAGAAAGCTACAACTCCCTGAAATGCATTTTTTATAGATTCAACCAAAAGAAACAACCACCCCCTAAGTACTAACCTCTCCCTTAATAGTCATCCATATTAAAAAATGATATCGATTGAGATTAGAGGGGTGGTCGACAATTTCAATGGCTTCCAAAAGTTTTATTTTGAAAAAAAACTATCTTCCTTACCAAGGATTTGTGAATTTTTAAGGAAAGTATGGTATTTATAGTAGAAGGAATGATCAACCAAAGACAAAGGCACTCATGCTACTTCAAGATGTCGAGCACTCATGCTACTTCAAGAAGGATTTGTGAATCAGTGTAGAGAAACGTGCATCTTGGTCCTATTAAGAATTAACTTTACTAAGGTGACGGTGATCCAGTTATACTTGGTGCTTACTTAGCATTAAATTATCTATATTCCGATCCTATAACGGAGAAGAAAGTAGAAGCTGAAATTTGTCTGAAAATGATGTGGATATCATTCTGTCGGCATTTATATGTGTGCGGGGCACGGTATGGTTTATGTTTGAAGATGAGAATGAGAAACAGTGTGAAAGGAAATGGGATAAAGTGTTGAGAGTCTATGCTATTTATGTTTTATGTTGTCAGGTGATGATTGTGGAGACCAAATATAAAGACTGCAAGAGTTTTGACAAAGAAATCATCAAAGAGGATCCGGTTAATCGTTACCCTCGCACCAACGGCATTGTTGATGGCCATCATAACTCAGATAGATAGAGTAGGTATAAATGCAGCTGACAAACAGAAAACGACGGAAAGAGGTCAAGAGCATTGGTCTGCCTGTCCATGAAAATTCCAGAATTATCATGATTTGAATATAGAATAACTTGACTTTCAGCTTCTCTACGGTCTCACAACATGTTCATGCGGCAGAACCAGTGTTAAGTGCATGTTATCTTACCTTTGGATGATGTCACAATGTCTCTATATATTTCCAACAAGTTAAGAAACATCTAAATCATGAACAAAAGGTTTTCAGTCTATAAAAAGCTTCTAAACTAAGGAACTCTGTTTAAGATTTTAAAAATAAAAAGCTTCTAGATGGACTGTTTTTTCGATTTTGTATCTATACGGAGTCGTTTCGATAGACAGTTTTTCTCAATCAATTTATTATTTAAAGGTATGCTTAAAAAAAAAAAATTCAATGAATGAGGTCATATATTATTTGTATAAAAATATAATATTATATATAATAAAAAAGATGGGTGGAAGAAGTCACACTCAAAAGTTCATAAGGGTCAATTTAAACTATCAAAAGACAAAACAGTCACTAAGCAGCAAGAGCTATATCACTAAAGACTGGAGGGAGGTCATGGTCATCTAGTTTTCCCTTATAACAATGGTTTCCAGGTCATCGGAAACAAGCTCCTAGCTCATGATCACT
Source organism: Sequoia sempervirens (assembly GCA_007258455.2). Lineage (NCBI taxonomy): Eukaryota > Viridiplantae > Streptophyta > Pinopsida > Cupressales > Cupressaceae > Sequoia > Sequoia sempervirens. The sequence continues at coordinate 118,653 of VDFB02010977.1, forward strand.
TCCTCTTCATTTTCTTCCTCAATAGACTAAGTGTCATAAGTAGACAAGATGGCCAAAGCAATTCAAGGAAATTTCTCAAAATCTAGCCAACCAAGCACCCCCTAGTCAAATGGCTGAAAGGAGGCTAAAGGTGGATGGGATGGCTAAGACCAACCACAATTCGACTAGTCCCTAGTACTTCTTAGAGGGGATTGGCAACCATGTTGTTAAGAATCATGACCTCCCCAACCAGTTTGATTGTATCCACGTCGAATAGACAACCAAATAGTTTAGAACATGTGTTTCCAAGAGCCTAGCAAAGATTGGAGAAGCCATTTGTAATTCAATTTAGACACTATGTGAAGATGTAAAGATAGTGTTTGGCCTCCACAACAGACTGCATATTTTTTAAAACTAGGAACCCTTTCCAAATAGTTGTTTAATTTTTCATTTTAATTTTCATAGTTTAGCCTACGTTGTTTTTCAATATCCTTGTTCTTATCATCTCAAAATCAAAGTCATATGAATGTCAAAGATGTCCAATGTAATATTTGAGTATTCACGAGCATAGTAGGATATGTGCAATTAAGATTCAATGTTTAACTTTATTAATGCTTAGAATCAAGTGTTATAGTCCTAATATAATTTCAACTTTCCCTATTTTTTTGTATGTTATAAAATGTTATTTGTGGTCTAAACCCCAAATTACCAAGATCTTAATTATAATTCATATGAAATATATGTAAATTATCCATGAAAGCCAAAACCTTGAGTCACCTATCCATGAACTCCAAACTTCCATTTATAAATGTATGAAAATCATGGTCAAAACTTCAAAATGCCAAAGTAGTTAAGCATTGATTGCCCACATGTGAGTTGGTGGTATAACCCCATGCCACTCCAACATCCCACCAATTGTCTACATAGGTATGTTTTCTTGGAAAATTTAAAGTGTTTGTGCATTCAATCAAACTTTCTTGGCTTCCACACCCTTTTCCTTTTACATTCTAGTCATTTGGCATGCATCTAGCTTATATTACCATCCTCTAGGTTCTCATCTAATATTTTACTTTCCTTGTATTTACTATTGTACAATAGAAAATTGTACTCCTGTGTGATAATTCAATTTTACACTTAATTTGGTCCTATTTTAGTGACCTTGCATTTATGCATTTTTACCCTTCATAAATAGTGAAAGGAAGAAAATAGTTGCTTTATGGTTTAGGACATAGAACAAGTTTTCTACACTCTCATTCAAGGAAACCCTAGAGATCTCAATCCAAGGATGAAGTGAGGGGGGAGATCTGCAATAGGGTGTCCTAGGTTCTGATTAGAGACTAAAGAGGGGTTCACCACCAAGCTAGGGCTTGGAAAGACTAGTAACATGCAAAATCTAATGATATGCAAAGCTTCACTAAATGGCCTAGAAATGAATGCAAAATAGAATGGAAAGTAGAGAAACCAAAAATGTGCACCTAGAAACCTGTAAAAGTTTGAATAGAGACCTGAAATGTTGAATATGTTGAATTTAATGTCTATTGGGGCTCATATGCCAGTCTGGGCAATTTAATCCCAAATTAGGGTTCTAGGCAGGAACAAAAATCTGGCAAAGACAAGTCTAAAACACCTAAAATCTGGAAATTTGACTATACTAAGACTCATATACCAGAAGTGGTGTATCAGTCTTGTGGTAAAAGTTGGAAGTTGGGTCCACGAAGAGGGGAAGTTTCAGCCAAAAAAAAATTGCAAGAAATGCATACGCATTTTTAAAAAATGTGTACGTGCTTTGGATCAAGTACCCGAGCCTAAATATGAACATGTATGCATTTAGATTCAAGTATGCACCCTAAAATGTGTACGCATTACAAAACGCATACGTGTTACTAACGCATACGTTTCTTAAAGCTATCTAATTTTTTAAATAAATGACTGTGTAATTCATTTTCTCACTGCAGTTTGGTCAACGAGCTTGAGGGAGAGCATAATTTGCGTACGTGTTCCTGAGGACCCATTTCAACCAAATTTTCACTGTCGCCTCCTCTCGTTGACACAACCGACCTAAATGACCTCCAAGTTGGTTGAATTTTGCTTTTTTTTTGCTTTATATCTTGTATTTTTGTTTTGTAATTGTTATTTAATGTAGTCAATGGAAATGGATGCTCCCTACCTTTGAGGCATAAACACAAGGATAGGGATCCTATTTGACACTTGCTACACTCAAGGACACCTTAGAGATCTCAATCCCATGAAGAGTAGAGAGAAATCTGACCATAAGGTATCCTAGGATATGAATTTGGATTATAAGAGAGGTTCACCACCAAGTTTAAACTTGGAAAAGAAAATGTTGGAAAACATAGTGTGATATGCAAAATGACTAAGAAAGATGAATAAAATGTGACAGAAAGATATGAAACTGAAAGTTTGCACCTATAATCTAGAGAGAGATAGAAAGGAGCTCTGAAATCCTGAAATTGCTGCTTTTTAGGCCTGGTGGGACTCATTCGCCACTCTGGGTGAATCAGTCCTAGCTAGTTCTAGATTTCTGCACAATTTAAGCGGGTTTCAAACAAATGGGTATCCAAATCTGCAAAAATCTTCGAAAAACACCCACAGTGGGATTCATTCTCCACTCTTGGCAAATGAGTCTAGTTCGGCTTTTCTAGAAATTCAAAGTTTTGATCTACACCTCTTAGTCTGCTCTTTTTGTTCCTCCATGTTCCCAGATCTGAAACCCTTATTTTCAAGGCTGTGACTTTTTGTGAAGATTGTGACCTAGCAAATGGGGTAAACAACTCCAACAAGTGTGAAACCTAATCTTTAATGATCTCCAACCCTTCAAAGCTGCGATCTGAAAGAAATTGGGTCGAGTCGAGGTTCAGATCCGCTTTAAATAAATCATCGCTTTTCTCGTCAAAATCCATAATCGTCTCAAATCGCTTATGGGATGACGAATGCTCTTGTGACAATCTTGTGAAGTCTTAAAATGCCTAACTCTTGCTTGCTTGACTTGATAACATGTAGGCTTGATGTTGCTTGAATAAAATGAGGATTTGAAAGCTTGTTTATATAGACAATCCACTCACATGATCGTTAATTTGATCCCCAAGGCTAACATTGAAGAAATTTGAATTAAAAACCCACTTTTCCTGCTCAAAGCCTTTAAAATAGGCCAAATGGGACTCATTCGCCCAGTCGCCATCCTGGGCGAATGAGTTCCACCTAGATGGGACTCATTTTCCCAAGGTGGCAAATGGGTCCCACAGGGGCTATTTTCATGCTAAAGTGTCGGGGAGTGAAGAATTTAAGTTTATTTGTTGATTTTGTCAAGTTTTTTATCAAAATATGCCTTGGGATGCACAATATGGGGTCATAGGGACCTATTAATGGTGATATTAAAGTCATAAATGCAATAGGGCCCAAAATCCAATGTGAAAGTGTAAATAAACACTTTACAACACTAAATTAAGACAAAATTGAGTCCATTTAGCTTAGAAGGGCCCTAAATCCCATGTGAATGTGTAAAACACATTACAACACTATATTAGGTCCACTTGATTTACAAGCCTCCTAAATTCAATGTGAAGATGTAAATAAATACATTTTGCCACATTAAATTAGGGTGGAGTTAAGTTAATTTAGCTTTAAAAGGACCCAAGACCTAATGTGGATGTGTAAAAACACCTCACAACACTAGATCAAGGCGATATCAAGTCCAATTTGTCATTAATTATTCCCAAATCAAGCAAGGAAAAGGCATACTTTTCGGTGGTCACGTTTAATTTTTGTTTGTTTTGTTTTTTTTATGTTGAATATTTTATAGTTTTTAAATTGTATTTAAAACCAAAAAAATAAACCAAACCAAAAACTTTAAATTGTAAATTGAAAACCATAAAATCTATACCTAAATTAACTAGAATTTAACCTAAATTGGACACAAAGCTTAGAAATCAAAACCCTAAACCCTAGGTTTCAAAAAACATAGACCTAAAAACTAAAACCCTTAATCCTAGGACCTAAATCCTAAAAAACTAAACCCTAAAACCTAAACCTAAATTAGATTTATAATGTCTAGATTTGTTGTCTTTTTACTAGCCCTGAAATCACATATAATCCCTAGATAATAGGTGCTTTAACTGCAGGGTTAGGTGTTGGAGGAAGGCTTGGTTGAGAAGGCAGTAAAGAAGTTGGTTGATTTGAATTTTGTTGATTCTTTCTAGTTTTGTAAGTATGGGCTATCATTTTATAGGAAGAAGCCTTAGATTGCAAGAATCTTGTGTAAAGGTTTGGTGTGTCAATAGTGACAAGAACCCCACGAATAGAATGAGTTCTTTTAAGAGATGGGCTAGTTGGAGTCATGTAAATGATAGGCCTCTTAAGCCTTTGAGGGGTTACAGAACCAACAACTACATTCACAAACTCTTCGACTTGTCAAGAAGAAAGTTGTGATGAAGAAGTTTGTTCAGCAGATCTGCAAATAAAAGGAAATGCCCCTAAGAAATCATCTACGACGTCATCCAACATATCAAAATCTTCTTTGGAAAAGGCATTATCAAAATCATCAAAGTTTTGAAGAAAAAGATCTGACATGATTTGGTTCACATTGGGTTCACCAAAATGTAGAGGGGATTTGCTACCCTCGAGTCTCTAGGATGGAGAAGAGTCTACAGGGAGCGAATGGCCCTCGATTACCTCAAAGTACAAGCTTAAGTGATAAAGTGTGAAATAGAGAGTATTGCAATAACTTATTGAATGAAATATTAAGCTAGAAGGATAAAACTGCAAATTAATAGAATCTAGTAAAGAATTACAAAATACTGATTACAAGAACAGAAAGATCAGGACATGCAGATTCTACCCCCAAGTGGATAGTCGCGGCCAACGGACGATAGCACATCACGGGGATGTCTGTGCCACGCGTTGTCGTCCTTGTCAAATCAAGAACTAAAAATCTAAAATCCGCAAATACCCTATTCTTCAAGTTCAAGAACCTGCACACAAAAAGGATGAGGAAAAATGTTGGGGTTGTTTTGGGGCTTGCCTCAATCAAACCCCCGTTTTGGTGTTTCCACCTCCATCGACAGTCAGATACATAGAAATAGATGAGACATAAAATGTAATAGATGAGATGTGATAGAAACAAACCCCGTTATGGAGAACCTCTATCACGAATAAAATAGACAAGACAAATATGTATTTGCAAACAAACAAGACAAAGCGACAAGAGAGCGTTACCAACAATTTATGGCTCCCTCTTGGCTTGATAGATGAGACAGTTGCTTGCAAGAGAGCCTAGGTTGTTGACGAGACGAGAATCCAACAAAGCTTCACTGCGGAGAAGAGATGTAGGGAGAATAAAGCAAAATTGAATGCAAGGCAATAAGAATAAATGAGAATGAGAGTGAAAAGCATAGTTTTGTGAGGTTGCATGGGTAGGAAGAGTCGTTGCACTCGTGATTCTACCACAATGACGCGTGTCATAGGCAAAGGTCGTGAGATTCCCTCATTTGAAACTCATAAAGTTCGGGGACGCTTGCACGCTGTGCGGACGTCCGCGCAACGCACAAGCGTCCAACTCAAAATTTTACAAGAAATGAGGGGACAAATTGCTAACGCTTCATCATTGTCCCTTATGGAGTTGAAATCGTGAAATTTCGACTCAGTTTAATCATTAATGCGACGAGGTGCCATAAATGCAAAGGGCTAAATGCGCAAGTGTGAAATTGCCATGGGGTGCAATTTTACAACACTACATTTATATAATAAGAATAGACTCTAGGAAATGTATCTTATGGTACCACCAACAAGTAATTTATTAGAGTTGAGGCCTCCTATGCCCATAAGCATAAGCATTATCATCTCATGATTATAATCAAAATCCATTTTATCCTTGTGAAAAGACTTCCTTTATATAGAGAAATGCATGCCATTACTAAACCATTCATGTAATAAGATCTTGCATTTTATGTTGACAACATTAACTAAAACTTATGAAAATAAAAAGGGGTGTCAAATATCAGCAACTTTCATCGTCAATGTGATACCTCATGCAGAACAACTTGAACAGAGAACAATTAAAATGTCAAGAGTGATGGAAGGTATCCAAGTATCTCCAATGCCCAATTACTCCATGACCCTATGGCCCATCCAATATCTGTCAAAATTACCATATTCAGCAAGGGTAATTTAGGCCATAAACATCTCCCATAAAACTCTAATTTTGACTAGTAGGCATCATCTCTTTGGCCACAAATGTGACTCGTGAATTTGTCCACTTCAACCTAGGCTAGCCTCAACTTCCGATTTGCATATAAACAAAGGGACTCGTTCCTTAGAGAGATTATCCTCCTACGTGGAGTCGCAAGTAAAACAATTTGGGAACAAAATTTTATTGGGCCAAGTAAACTAGGGGAGAGGGGCCCATAGTGGAGCACCCTAACTTCGTGTTTCTCAAAATCCTATATGGAAATTTCAAATCACTCCCAATTTTGTACAATAGTTTATTTGGCAACTCAC
>VDFB02010977.1:125244-156350 GCA_007258455.2 Sequoia sempervirens
GATAGATGGAGCCAGAGGAGGACAGGGGGACATGAGATAGCAAAGGGGAGGGGGTGTGATAGGAGGCAGACAGAGTCAGAGGAGGATAGCTGCAGCAGGGATCCCCTAGGGTGATAGAGGTGGATGAGATGGAGCTATCGGCATAGAGTGAGGGGTACCATCCACGAGAGATGGAGGTTGATTCAGATGTGCACCGCTAGCCATAGCACCACCCACAAGGGAGGATCTGGGGGCAGTACTGAGAGAGATAGTGGAGAGACTGTGACAGAGAAAATAATGAGTGCGGGAGACAGAGGCAGAGCGGGTCAGAGTAGAGGCGGAGAGGGATGAGTGGCGGGCCCAATTTTCTCAGGGTGAGAGAGACTACACGGAGCTGGTCAGGCTAGTATCAGAGCAGGAGAGGAGATTGGTGAGAGACAGAGATGAGAGCTGCGATGAGGCTGTGGATCTGCGGGCTGAGGTGGAGAGATTGAGGGTGGAGGTGTAGAGTCAGATGATGCAGATGGAGGGATTGAGTTTGGTGGGAGAGGGGGTGACACAGCAGGTTGTCAGCAGAGGGATAGGGGATGCAGAGAGTGTGCAGAGGGAGCTAGCTGAGCTTAGGGACAGGGTGCACATAGTGGAGGCAGAGAGAGATGTGGCACAGGCACAGGTCTAGGTAGCAAAAAGTGAGAGGCAGGTGGCCGAGATAGAGGTACAGTCTCTTCGCAGAGAGAGAGATATAGTGACATCGCAGGCATCTAGCTTGTGACGAGAGTGGGATGCGGCTGAGCTGAGATTGCAGGCTTTGCAGAGGGACAGAGATGCAGCGGAGGCGCGGGGACAGGCTGCACAGAGGGAGAGGGATGTCACAGAGTTGCAGATGCACACACTATAGGGCAAGAGGGATGCAGCACAGGCTTAGTTGCAGAGGAGGCTGGTTGAGGGGGGAGGGTCAGGGACAGATGTTTAGGAGCTACACACGCAGTTACAGGCATTATAGATAGAGAGGGATAGAGACTCAGAGCAGATACAACAGTTGATACTAGCTCAGGAGGCTTGGGTATAAGAGCGACAGGCTATCAATGTAGATCGAGATCAGTATAGGCATGGGCGGAATGCCACGAGACTGATAGCTGGGCAGAGGGATGAGTTCATGCAGCAGGCGAGCTATTGGAGGGGTGTTTATGAGCAGGTTGTTCTGGATCCAGCGCAGTGCATGGCGCGTTACATCAGTCAGGCCCCACAGCCACCAGGGCCATCCCAGTCATTAGGGATATGCACCAGGGGTTTTAGCGACTATCAGCGGACTCCGTCTCCATATGGCGGTTACCAGGGGACTCCCATCCGTGAGTACCAGGGGACTCTAGTGCATAGAGGGCCAATACTCGACTCTCTATAGAGATCAAATGTGGGCAGCTCACAGTAGAGTGGGCAGATGTAGGACATTGATTTTTTTTGGCAGATACAGGATGGATGTTTTGTTCATGTCGCCAGAGGTCAGAGGTGATCAACATCTCTGGATTTTGTATCTTATTTGGCGATATATAATGGAGATGTATTGTATTATGATAGGATGTTTATTATTTTGATTATGTGAGGGCCTTTATTGACTCTAGGCATGATATTTCTTTTATGCGGCTATATGGGATGATCTATGATGTGGTTTCATATATATACACATGTTTATATAGATGGATTATTTATGCTTTATGATTATGTTTTATGGATGCACATGTTCATGTGGTTGGACGATTTATGTAAATACTTTTATGATTTATGATTTATGGATGCACATATTTATGTGGATGAGTGATTATGTAAATGCTTTTATGATTATGATTTATGGATGTCATTATGATTATGACGATGGATGTATAGTTGTTTATGAAAATGGATAATTGTGAATGCTTTATGATTTATGATTTATGGATGCACATATTTATGTGGATGAGTGATTATGTAAATGCTTTTATGATTATGATTGATGGATGCACCTGTGGATGGACGATCTATGCATATTTTTATGATTTATGATTTATGGATGCACATGTTTATGTGGACTATGAATGAAAGGTAAATGTTTATAATGCACCTAAGTGTCAATAAAGACCATTATGAGAATGCGAATAGGCAATAGGCATATGGAAGAGTGCATTTTCCAAAAAAAATATTAATATCCTAAGAGGAAGAGGACCCAAGAGGAAAAAGAATGAGAGTACTTGCACAACCAAAATCATAAGTCATGGTAATGGTCATGATGGAAATGAAGGATGCATGCGAAGTGATGAAAATGCAATGAAAATGAGATTTTTCCATTCTTGGAGCATTGATTTTTACTATAGCGTTGGATACCAAGTACCTTGATATGGAAGATCAAGGCGAATTAGTATTCTACGCATGAAACAAACACAGCGAACAAGAAGGTTATCCCAACACCCCGAAGTCGCGATGACCTCGGTCATGCCCAGTGTTGAGATAACCACAAACAAACAAAGTTGTCCCTGCATAACACAAGACCTTAGAGATCTTGGTGGGTCTTACGAGGGATAACTGAGAAGACAGTAGTCAAAACAAATGATCGAGGTATGCCCCCACGTCAGCAAGTCAAGGTATGCCATGGTACAGTGGACCAAGGCGACCCTGACAAGTGATGGTAAAGAACCCAAATGATAAAAAAAATTCAAATGCATCAAGAGATCATAATCAAGACAATAGGTCCTTTGCCATATGATCAAGGTGATGGATGGGATTGACGAGGTCTGCTAGGAAGGATTCATCCTGTTAAGACCAAAGATGGATGCTAAAAATAGACTGACCCAGTTGACGTGGGATGTTACCTAGGGACAAGATCTTGTAACACGAGGGAATTTTTTTTATTAAGAATCAACTAGATGTGGGCATAACTTGATGACAAAGCACAAAAGACTGACACAACCTACAAACCTAGGGGCTCGGGGGCTGTCATAGATTAGCCTTGCTTACGTGAAAGCGTAGAGCCCTCGTAGTTCCAAAAAAGACCGTGGATAAAGCGAAAAGAAGACAATGATGACCGCTGATGATGGACAAATGCCCTGGGGGTGAAGCAAATGATCAACCTTGCCTACGTGACAGCGCAGGGGCAACGTAGTTCGACTGACAGACGTGACAGGATGTGATCTAGGTGAAGACCGACACGATGGATGATCCTACATCATGACACAGATCGATCGACAAAGGGAAGGAATGCCGTAAGCTCAAAGTGGGATACTAAAAAGCTCAAGATGGGGGATAGGCTAGATAGGTCATCCAATGCTCAATCAATATATACCAAGCGGCCTAAGATGAGATAGGGAGGACAATAGTGCGGATGAAAGTATAAAATAACTAGGATGTCTGGTAGATAATGATTAAGCCCTCTATGGATGACGCCTGCTACCAGGTTTTCACCATCCATACCTATCTAAGGCGCCACCAAGAGGTGGTTTTCACCATAGGACGAACTTATTTTTCTTTACTATTTTTAATTGATTTTCTAATTTTTTTGATTTTTTTTTACTTCTTTGACTTTTGTGGGGTTACTGAGCAGATTTAGGTGTAGAACTTCTTCAGATGCATGATATTGATGGGTTCGTCAAGGGGTTCTCCTTCAAGAATAGTCAACCTCTATGCCTCAGATCCATATTTAGCGGCTATGATATAAGGTCCCAACCAATTTGCCTCAAATTTTCCTTTCTTGTCTCGGTCTTGCTGAGTGCGCTGGTTCTCCTTAAGAACAAGCTCGCCCACCTGGAATTGCCGAGGATGAACCTTCTTATTGTAATTATGTTTGAGGTGATTTTGGTATGCTTGCAGATGATCATAGGATTTTATTCTTCGTTCATCCAGTAATTCTAGCTGTGCAAGCCATGCAACTCAAGCATCTTCTTCGCTGATAAGATTCTTCAGAGAAATCCTCAATGATGGAAGTTCAACTTCGATTGGAAAGATGGCTTCAGCACCATACACTAAAGAGTAGGGGGTGGCGCCTGTTGGGGTGCAGATGGATGTGCGATATGCCTAGAGGGCAAGATGAACATGGAGGTGCCAATCTCATCCAGTGTTATTGACAACCTTTTTGAGGATATAGATAAGGGTTTTGTTGGTTGCTTCTGCCTAACCATTACCCTAGGGGTAATAAGGCGTTGACCAACAGTGCTGGATATGGAAGGTGTCGTAGAGGTGTTTCATGGCTTGGTTTTTGAAGGGTTTTCCGTTATCAGAGAGGATAATTGATGGGATACCATATCTGCAGAGAATGTGGTAAAGGATGAATTTGGAAATCTAAGTACCGGTGATTTGTGAAAGGGGCATTGCCTCCACCCACTTGGTGAAGTACTCAGTGGCGGTAATTATGAATGTATGGCCATCGGATGATGGCGGGTAAATCTTGCCAATCAAGTCAAAACCCCACTGAGAAAATGGCCATGGTGCCAGGAGGGGTTGAAGATCTTGTGTTGGGGCATGAATCAAATCTGCATGTTGTTGGCATAGAAGACACTTCTTCACAAACTCACAAGCATCGTGTTCCAATGTAGGCCAATAGTACCCAGCTCATAGGATCCTTTTGGCCAGAGCCATACCATTTGAATGGGCTCCACAAGCACCGCTATGTACTTCCGTTAGTGTAGCATGGGCTTCGGTCTCATTCAGACATCTAAGGAGGATTCCATCATACCCACGACGATAAAGCGTATCACTTATGATGACGTATTGGGAAGAGCGATGAATGAAGGATTTGCATTGATTATGTGTAAGATTTGGGGGTATAATATTATCATGGAGGTAGGTGTAGATGTCCTAGTACCATGGGTAAGTGGGACCCACAATGTCGCACACCATGTCAGTCTCAGGGATATCATATGCTGGGATTAAAAGTTGTTCCACAAGGAACTCACATTCTGTGCGGTCTTTAGGCATGTCAAGTAGGGAACCAATAGTGGTCATTGCATCAGCTGCTTTGTTTCGTACCCTAGGAATTTGTTCAAACTGTATAGAGGTGAAATATTTCTTGAAATCATCCACCATGCGCTTGTAGGGTAATAGCTTATCATCCTTGCTTAGGAACTCATCATTAACTTGTCTAATGACTAGCAAAGAATCACCAAATACTTTCAAATGAGTTATGTGCCACTGCTTTTCAATTCTGAAGCCGGTGAGGAGACCTTCGTATTCTGCCATATTGTTGGTACATGGGAATGCTGTCCTGAATGACTTTGGAATGTAGTCACCTTGAGGGGTAACTAATAAAATTCCTGCCCCTGATCCATTGTGTGTATATGATCCATCAAAATATAGTGTCCACATGGCAGTCTCATCAACGGAGAAGACTTCTTCATCAGGGAATTCAGTGATCAATGGATGAGCATCAACTAAAGGAGCTTCTGCTAATTGATTTGTGATTATCTATCCTTTAATAGCCTTGCGGTCCACATATTCTATGTCAAATTCACTTAAGAGCATGACCCACTTGGCCATGCAGCCAGTTAGAGTGGTTCTAGATAACAAATACTTCAATGGATCGATTTTGGCAATTAATTTAACTGGATGGTTGAGCATGTAATGTCATAATTTTTGTGTGCTAAAGATGAGTGCAAGGCATGCTTTTTCCATGGGGGAGTAGTTTAATTCGTAGCCGACCAATGTCCGATTAATGTAGTAGATCACCCTCTCTTTTGATGATTCATCATGTTGTGCCAACAATGCCCCCAATGCGACTGAAGTGGCAGAGATGTAGAGCAGGAGGGGTTTGCCTGGAATAGGTGGCATCAAGATCGGCGTATGAGCTAAATATTCCTTAATTTTATCAAAACCTATCTGACACTGCTGGTTCCATTGGAAGGTGGAATCTTTCTTCAGAAGATGAGTGAATGGCTGGCATTTATCTGCTAGCTGGGCTATGAATCGACGAATGGACTGCATCTTCCCTTGGAGGCTTCTTAACTATTTCAGATTGCGTGGAGGTGGCATGTTCAGGATAGCCTTTACCTTGGTAGGATCAACCTCAATGCCCCTGCGAGAGACTATGAAACCCAACAACTTCCCTGACGTGACCCCAAAGACACACTTTTTTGGATTTAGCCGCAACTTGTAATGCTCTAACCGCTCAAATATCTTTTTCAAGATGGCAGGATGTTCTGCTCGTGTTCTGGATTTCCCTAATAGGTCATCGACATAATCCTCCATGATGATATGTATGAGGTCATGGAAGATGGCTGTCATTGCCCTCTGATATGTTGCCCCCGCATTTTTGAGACCAAAGGGCATAACATTGTAATAGAAAGTGCCCCAAGGCATGGTAAAGGTGGTCTTGTGTTGGTCTTCAAGTGCGATTTGAATCTGATTATAACTAGAGAAGCCATCCATAAGGGATAACATCTCATGTCCTGCTGTCAGGTCGACCAACATGTCAATGTTAGGTAGAGGGAAATCATCTTTTGGGCAGGCTTTGTTTAGATCCCTAAAGTCTATGTAGACTCAAATGTCTCCATTTGGTTTGGCGACTGGTACTATATTGGAGATCCACTCAGAGTAGTCAATCGGTCTGATAAAACCTGCCTCTAGTAACTTCTCCAATTCTTTCTTGACCAATAATGCGACCTATGGATGCATCTTGCGGAGCTTTTGTTTGACAGGCTTGGCATCAAGGTGAATGTCTAAGTGATGAACTACTAAGGTGGGGTCTAAGCCTGGCATGTCTGAGTATGACCAAGCAAAGTTAATGATTCCTTCTTGGAGTAGCTGCACGATGACCGGATACTCTTGCTGTGAGAGTGACTTAGCTACATAGGTGATTTTAGGACTTTCAGCAGTTCCCAGATTAACTTCTTGAGTCTCTTCAATTATAATAGATGATCAGGTAGATAACTAAGTTCCCATAAGGGGAAGATGAACATCTCCATCTTCCAGTTCCTCTTCGAGGTTTTCACTGTCAGATACGTCCTTTAGTTTTATTTTTTCAAGGTCAGGAAGTGCCTCAGGGAGGTTTTCACTAGATGACCGCTTTTTACTTTTCTTATTCTTATTTTTGTGACTGGAGTGTTCATCTTCCCCCAATCCCATAAGGTTGACATATGTATCCGTAGACATACTAACAAGTGTGCTATTATGGAGGTCCCAATCAATAAGCTCAGGGTGGCAAAGGGATAGGCTAATAGTGCAGATGGATAAGCATTCGAACATGGATGATAGGTCAGCGTGATCGACGTCATCGTATGCATGTATGATGGATTCCTCCTCGGGTATGTCTTCCAATGAGCCATTGTCCGTGGTGACACTATTGGAAGTATTAGATGATGTTTCAGGGCCTTTCTGCTTTCTATCATACCCAATACCTATGTTTTTTGGTAGCTTTGACGTATCGATGGGTTGCAACTACCCTTGTTCTTCTTTACCTAGGCCCCTGCCTTGATAGTTATGCTTTTCCACAAACTTTGTTGGCCAGGGGTACTTTTCCTGAAAATACTCCTTTAGAGGAGTTTCCGGCTGGGGTTCTTCTTGGTAGACCCATTGGCTTATGTCCTCTTCTGGTGCATCTATCTTGACACTTGGGGATCTAAAAGTGGTGGTAGGGATGATTTTACCACTGAAGGTGACAGTCTTATCTTCCTTTGGAGTAGCATGCGAAGGTTGACCATACTCGTGTGGTGACGGTGGCATGGTTGCTACATTAAGAGCAGTATGCATTTTGTACTTGCCACACCCTTTGTCAATGATTTGGACTTTGGTGACCGTAGGATCAGTGACGAAAGATGGAGGGGTTATCGCGATGGAGGGTGGATTAGAAAATGATGACTGGCATGCCCCCATTTCAACCCCAGGACAATAATGTAAATGGGGAAATGACGCTTCTAAAGCGCGGCAATATTCAAATGGTTGGGGATCGACATAGATGGTGACTTCTTGTCCATTAACTAGGAATTTTAGGCATTGATGGTATGTGGAGGGGACATCTTGCATAGCATGGAGCCACAGAAGGCCGAGGAGGAGATTATATGGCAAGTCCAGATCAAGGACATGATAGGTAATGTACTGAACCACAGGTCCCACTTGGATAGGAAGATTGATAATCCCTTCTGAATTCCTTTCTGCATTATCATAGGCTTTGATTGTGATGATCTGATTACTTAAATCCGCTTGAGTATACCCCACCTATTTTATAAATTTCAGAGTACACAAATTGAGGGCAGAGCCATTATCTACCAAGACCCTTTTTATTTTATGGCGAGCAACCACGACTTCGATATGTAAGGGATGATTATGATTGACATTGATGTTTGGCATGTCATTTTGGCTGAAGTGCAGTTGATGAGATAAAGCCAAGTGTCCCACCAAAGCTTGGAATTGCGTGGGGTCGATGTCATTTGGCACACGAGTTTCCTGCAGGGCTTTGTTGAGGATTTCTTGATGTACAGGGGAAGACTTAAGTAAATCCAAAATGGAGATATGTGCAGGGGTCTTTCCTAAGTGATCAAGGATGTTGTACTGAGAGCTTACATGAGTTGATTGGGCGAGTGCAGAGGCTGCAGGGATAGTGATGCAGGCTCATCGTGTAGTAATAGCACATTGAGGGTCCTTGGCCCATTACGTAATCGTATGGATGTACACCCAGGTTCCCCACCGCTAATGTATCGAATAACACCCCTACAATTGAGGGCAGCATTCTTATAGCCTTCACGCTATTTGTGTTGTTGTTCTTTGAGGGTTATTGGTGCTAGAGGTGCTCTGGCTCCTGCTTTTGATTATGGTCCTGAAAGGCATTTTGATATATTTGCAATTGAGCATTGGATGAAGGAGGCCTGGACTGGGTCAACCTTTTATATAACCTGATCGCGAGATCTTAACGAAGTTTTCAGATCCCCGACACTTATTCAAAGAGTGTCCTTTGATTTTATGGAACTCACAATATTCATTTTTCCTAAACCATGCTTAGCTCTTTGACTCCGCCGAAAGGCCGCTATCAGGATAATGGATCTCGGCTAGTTGATTTTGTAACGGCTTTGAGCAAGACGACGCTAAGAGGTTCTCCTAGTTGAGCATACTGGCATTTAGTGTTCCCTTGGTTATTCTGATTGGATTGTTGGGGAGGACGGGGTGCTCCCTGCGGTATAGATATGGTGTTAGGTATGAGTTGTTGTCTCTGGGATGTGTTAGCCATGTGGACATGTTTAGTATTAGTAACACCATCATTTACTGTATTTTTGTTCTTGTTCCAAAAACATGGCTTGTCATTGAATGACCTTTCCTTATCTTGATTATATATTTTGATGTGCCCCTTGGCAACAAGGGCATGCTCAAGGATGGGTCCCTTCTCTACTACCTCCGCGAAAGTGGTGACGCAATGTAATATGAAGTTATGAGCCATGTCGGGATGAGAGTTCTCTACGAAGAGGGTGACCATGTCCTTTTCTTTCAAAGGGGTTTTCATTCGACTTGCTAGGGCATGCCACCTTTGGAGGTAGTTAGTAAAGGTTTCCCGTTCACGTTGTTTCTCTTTGAGGAGATCTAAGGTATCAGTGTCTTTCTCCAAATTGAAGGAGAAGTAGGAGACAAACTTTTCTGACAGGTCCGCAAAAGATTTTATGGATCCCTTTTCAAGGGTCATGAACCACCCTAGGGAATTGCTTGCCAGACTTCGAGGGAACAGGTGCAAGAGATAGTTGTCATTGTGGATAACTTATTGACCAATCGAGCAAACCCCGCAGCGGGACCCCAGGACCTCGTCTCCCTATACTCTGTCAAACTCGGGCATCCTCAAACAAGTTCGGGAAGGTAACCAATGAGATCTAGGATCAAATGGATATGGGCATACATTCAAACTCTGGAATGATTGTTTGCTGTCCCCACCGGAAGATCCCGTGAGCTGCTTTGATTTCTAGTGCGTCCCAAGACCTGCCAGCGCTGGATGGGCATTTCTCGATGTAGTGTGACCCATCTTTTGGACTTTGGAGATGAATTGCCGGGGATGGGGTGCAAGGATAATGAGGGAGGCCGCATCCCTCATCGACAATGCGCCAAGGGACCCGTCGATGTTATTATATGCTGCTGCTGCGGAGGCAGGATATGGACTGGTTATGGCAGCTGCGGCATGCACTGGCCAGCTTTTGCCATGGAGTAGCTGCGTTGCTGATTGGTTTGGTGATTGGCTAAAGTGCCGCATGACCGCCATGGCCACAGGGATGGTTGTTGTTGATATTGTTGCTGGTTATAATAATTGTAATGATGGGGTGGTTGTTGGTGCATTGTTGGCGGCTGTGTTGGGCGAGATGGGATGTTATATGGTGGTTGCGCTTACGGGCATAAGATGGATGCAAGGAATGGAGATATAGTTGGGGCTGAAGGCCGAGGTTGATTTCCTTGCAGTTGATGCAGCAGTGGTTGTGTTGAAAATAAAGGATTGACCAATGGTTGTGTTGATGGTGTTTTTATGCACTTCTCAACATAGGCAGTGCATAGGTGCACTACCTCTCTTGAAAGACAATCTCCCACAATCGAATTGCAGAACACTATTCCAAGGTCTCTCGGGATTCAGGTCATGACAGTGCTTAGATACCTCAGTAGTTTGATGTGATTTGTTGGAATCACAAGGTGGTCTTACAGAAAATACGAAGTGTGGACACAAAGCATGAAGTTGGATCTTGGAATGGAGTTCTTAGGATAAAAGCTATTATGAGTTGGTTGTAGGTTCAAACAGCAATCTTGAACTCCATCTAGTTATTAGATTTGGCTCTACAATGTGCAATTAACCTTAGCATAGGTGAGTTTACTAAAAAAAAAAGAAAAGGGCGAAGGAGAGGAAAAGTTTCTAAGTCTGAAGCTTGGTATGAATAGTGACAATGGAGTTCCTGCAATGGACAATTCCTTAAAACAATATCCCACTTAACCAGGGATTTCACAGTATCATAGAAATTGTGCTATCTTCTAAGGGCTATGGATATTTCATCTTTCATCCAACACATACATGCATGAATTAAAGATGAATGTTTGGGGCAGCTTTAAATCAAGTCCAGGCTAACTTTGCACAGCTATCTACCTTCAGCAAATAGCAAAAAGTATGGACTAAAGGATCATCAACAAGGCAGAAATTTTCACAATTACCCAACAACATTCCTAAGATTTATCCAAATAAAGTAAACAACTAACTAAACAGCAATGAGATCTAAGCTAAACATATGAAATTGGAGAATGAATCAAGCCACATGGGAGAAACCAAGAAAATACACCAAGTCAATGATATTTCTTATAAATTTCTGCAGCATGCCTTTACAACAACTCAACTCTCACTTTTACAAATGAGGGGAGTGCTCTATTTATAGTTTCCAAAAAGTTAAATGAATGGCTAAGATTCATTACAATTGTGTGGCCAAGATTCATTACAAAATAGGGTTTCACCTACCCCCAAATAGATTACAATTTAAAATACATTTTTGTCTCTTCCCTATTTTATCTTCTAGTGGGTGGCACTATAGCTTTTTTGTCTTGTAGCTGATTACTGTTTCCTTTGCTATAGCTACTCTTCAGGAAGGTCTTCTTCTTTGGCTAGGCTGTTCTCTTGCTCCTCAGAAGCTGCGTGTTATATGTACTTGAGGATGACAGCCTGGAGCTTATCTATCTCGAGGATCTCGCATCTTAATGCCTGATAGCTCCAATCCTTGGCGTTCTCTTCCAGCCTTTTCCAGTCTTCGTCATACTTCGAGCCTTGGTCCCTAAACAGCTCTAATCGGTCGAAGGCGTAGGCAGCAAAACTTAGGAACTCTGTTGTGATTTCTCTGGCTGTCCCGTCCTTCATCTTCTCCTAGAAGTATGGCTTGACCTTTTCTGGATCTATTTGTACCGTGGGCATATCATAGCCCATCATTAGCTTAATGTATTGGGTGCATTCCACCCAGATTTCTTTGATCCATTCAATATCTGGATCCACCCTATTGAGGATCTCCTCCAACCTTTCCTTCCAGTTGATGAGGTCTCTGCACCACACATCCACGAGCCAATGATCTTCTTTCTTCAGTTCTAGCTTCTCATCCCATGTGTCCTCAGGCATCTGAAGGATGGCCTCAATTCTCGGGAGGGTGGAGTCATATGTTGCAGGGAAATTGGTGCAGAGCCTCTTCGTGCTCTCCAGGGACTGGATTAGGTCCAAGAACTTGTTGGCTGTCCACACAGCCCTGCTGATTCCCATGTTTCCGATGTATGTGACTTGTCAGAACCAATCTTTAGTAGTTTTCTCCAAGTTCTTCCTTCTCTCCATTTTGTCAATCTATTCTTTGGAGAGCAATTGCGGTGCAGCTGTGGAGGTGGTGGGCAGGTTGTCCACTGAGGACCATTGTTGGATATAATCCGTTAACGCTACAACCTGTGCCTTGAGCTCATCCTTGGAGACCTTGTCCTGCTTTATTAGGTGCACCACTGTGGCCACCGACTCCTCAAGGTGCTCGACCTTTTGCTCTCTAGTTGCTATCCCTAGGTCAGTGGTGGAGATATTATAGCTCACCCCTGTTTGGCCAACTATAGGTGCTGTAATTTGTGCTGCTTAGGAGCCGGAAGCATCCATTGTTATCCTAGATCAAAACTTGGGCTTCTTCTCCTTTGTTGTGCTCAGGGATCGAGCCAAGATGGCCTCCAATCTCGCCCTTGGGTCCTTCAGCATAGGAGTAGTCTTCTACAGTTTCTTCTCCAACCAATCGGGCATAGCAGATTTATCCTTGGGTGCATCATGGCTGCCCTCACCCTTCTCAGTCAAAGGCAAGACCTCTACCTCCTTTTCCTTTTGGGGCTTCTCTTTCTCTTTAGTAACATCCTCCTCCTCTTCGTCGGAGTCATGAATGAATACGAGGTGTTTGACGGGAAGCTTGGTGGATAATTGTTGGATGGGACCTTCTTCTTTCGCTGCCTCCTCTTCTTTCTTCTCTTCAGTAGCCTCAGCCTTGGGGCTCTTTACAGCGTGGGTCTCAGCCTCAGCTAAATCTTTTGGTGACCGCTCCTCCAGCGCCTGCCCCTCTTCACCATGTGGTGACTTTTTTGCCTCCTCCCCAACGTTCTTCAGCTGCTGCGTCATCTCCTCCTCAAGGTCCTCATCGAAAGTCTGGATGATTTCCTTGGCACCCGAGCTATCCTCCTCATCTCCACTCTCAGAAGAGCCTGTCTCTTCTCCATCATAGACCACCTTGTCGATGGTTCGGTGCTCATACTCGGGGTGCACATGAGTTGATTGGGCGAGTGCAGAGGCTGCAGGGATAGTGATGCAGGCTCATCGTGTAGTAATAGCACATTGAGGGTCCTTGGCCTTGACATGTATCATGGATACACGAGGTTCTACCTGCTTAATGTAATGAATAATACCCTCATAATTGAGGGGTACATTCTTATAGCTCACGTTATTTGTGTTGTTGTTTTGAGGGTTATTGTTAGAGGTGCTCGGGCCTTGATTATGGTTTGGAAAGGCATTTTGATATATTTGCAATTGAGCATTGGATGAAGGAGCTTGACTGGGGTCAACCTTTATATCACCTTGATCTATGAGATCTTGGACGTAGTTTTTCAGACCCTGACACTTATTCAAAGAGTGTCCTTTGATTTTATGGAACTCACAATATTCATTTTCCCTAAACCATGCGGGCTTAGGTTTGGATTCGTCGAGTGGCTTGGTGACAGGATACCTGATCGGATAGTTGATTTGTAACGGCTTATTGAAGACGACGCTCAAAGGTTCTCCTAGTTGAGCATACTGGCATTTAGTGTTCCCTTGGTTATTCTAATTGGATTGTTGGGGAGGACGGGGTGCTCCCTGCGGTATAGATATGGTGTTAGGTATGAGTTGTTGTCTCTGGGATGTGTTAGCCATGTGGACATGTTTAGTATTAGTAACACCATCATTTACTGTATTTTTGTTCTTGTTCCAAAAACATGGCTTGTCATTGAATGACCTTTCCTTATCTTGATTATATATTTTGATGTGCCCCTTGGCAACAAGGGCATGCTCAAGGATGGGTCCCTTCTCTACTACCTCCGTGAAAGTGGTGACACAATGTAATCTGAAGTTATGAGCCATGTCGGGATGAGAGTTCTCTACGAAGAGGGTGACCATGTCCTTTTCTTTCAAAGGGGTTTTCATTCGACTTGCTAGGGCATGCCACCTTTGGAGGTAGTTAGTAAAGGTTTCCCGTTCACGTTGTTTCTCTTTGAGGAGATCTAAGGTATCAGTGTCTTTCTCCAAATTGAAGGAGAAGTAGGAGACAAACTTTTCTGACAGGTCCGCAAAAGATTTTATGGATCCCTTTTCAAGGGTCATGAACCACCCTAGGGCATTGCTTGCCAGACTTCGAGGGAACAGGTGCAAGAGATAGTTGTCATTGTGGATAACTTATTGACACTGGGAGTAAAACTCCTGCAAGTGGGACTTAGGATCTTTGTTCCCCTTATATTTGTCAAACTTTGGCATCTCAAAATGTTTGGGGAAGGGAATCAATGAGATCGAGGGATCAAATGGATATGGGCATATATCTTCAAACTTGAATGATTGTTTGCTAGTCCCTACCTGAAGATCTTTCAGAGCGGCTTTGATTTCTAGTATGTCCGCACTGGCTAGTGTGTTGGATGGGTATTGATGGTAGGACGATTTTGGATTTTGAGATGACGCTTGGGGATGGGTGTATAGATAATGAGGAGGCAGTATCCCTTGCTGATACGCTAAGGGACCTTGTTGATAAAGAGGTTGTTGTTGTGAGGTAGGATATGGATTGGTTAGGTAGTTATGGGTGGCGTACTATTGGGAAGTATGGAGAAGGTGTTGTTGATTGGTTTGTGGATATTGGGGGTGCTGATGTGACTGTTGCGATGCCACATAGGATGGTTGTTGTTGATATTGTTGCTAGTTATAATAATTGTGATGGTGGGGTGGTTGTTGGTGCATTGTTGGCGGCTGTGTTGGGCGAGATGGGATGTTATATGGTGGTTGCGCTTACGGGCATAAGATGGATGCAAGGAATGGAGATATAGTTGGGGCTGAAGGCCGAGGTTGATTTCCTTGCAGTTGATGCAGCAGTGGTTGTGTTGAAAATAAAGGATTGACCAATGGTTGTGTTGATGGTGTTTTTATGCACTTCTCAACATAGGCAGTGCATAGGTGCACTACCTCTCTTGAAAGACAATCTCCCACAATCGAATTGCAGAACACTATTCCAAGGTCTCTCGGGATTCAGGTCATGACAGTGCTTAGATACCTCAGTAGTTTGATGTGATTTGTTGGAATCACAAGGTGGTCTTACAGAAAATACGAAGTGTGGACACAAAGCATGAAGTTGGATCTTGGAATGGAGTTCTTAGGATAAAAGCTATTATGAGTTGGTTGTAGGTTCAAACAGCAATCTTGAACTCCATCTAGTTATTAGATTTGGCTCTACAATGTGCAATTAACCTTAGCATAGGTGAGTTTACTAAAAAAAAAAGAAAAGGGCGAAGGAGAGGAAAATTAAGTCTAGTTTGGTAATGAATGAGTGACGGAAAGTCTCGCACGGATACCCTTTACCATCCCACTTAACCAGGGATTTCACAGTATCACGGAAATTGTGCTATCTTCTAAGGGCTGCAGATATTTCATCTTTCATCCAACACATACATGCATGAAGTAAAGATGAATGTTTGGGGCAGCTTCAAATCAATTCCAAGCTAACTTTGCACAGCTATATACCTTCAGCAAACAGTAAAAAGTATGGACTAAGGGATCATCAACAAGACAGACATTTTCACAATCACCCAACAGCATTCCTAAAATTTATCCAGATAAAGTAAATAGCTAACTAAACAGCAATGAGATCTAAGCTAAACATATGAAATTGGAGAAAAAATCAAGCCACATGGGAGGTCCTAAATGGCAGCACGTCAATGATATTTTCATACCAAAGATGCCTTTACAATGAACTGAACTCACTTTTACAAATGAGGGATGCCTTACTATATTTCCAAAATCAAATGAATGGCTAAGATTCATTACCATTGTGTGGCCACGATTCATTACAAAATAGGGTTTCACCTACCCCCAAATAGATTACAATTTAAAATACATTTTTGTCTCTTCCCTATTTTATCTTCTAGTGGGTGGCACTATAGCTTTTTTGTCTTGTAGCTGATTACTGTTTCCTTTGCTATAGCTACTCTTCAGGAAGGTCTTCTTCTTTGGCTAGGCTGTTCTCTTGCTCCTCAGAAGCTGCGTGTTATATGTACTTGAGGATGACAGCCTGGAGCTTATCTATCTCGAGGATCTCGCATCTTAATGCCTGATAGCTCCAATCCTTGGCGTTCTCTTCCAGCCTTTTCCAGTCTTCGTCATACTTCGAGCCTTGGTCCCTAAACAGCTCTAATCGGTCGAAGGCGTAGGCAGCAAAACTTAGGAACTCTGTTGTGATTTCTCTGGCTGTCCCGTCCTTCATCTTCTCCTAGAAGTATGGCTTGACCTTTTCTGGATCTATTTGTACCGTGGTCATATCATAGCCCATCATTAGCTTAATGTATTGGGTGCATTCCACCCGGATTTCTTTGATCCATTCAATATCTGGATCCACCCTATTGAGGATCTCCTCCAACCTTTCCTTCCAGTTGATGAGGTCTCTGCACCACATCCACGAGCCAATGATATTCTTCTTCAGTTCTGGCTTCTTCCCATGGCCCCTGGCCTGGGCATAGCCCAATTCCTCTGAGGGTGAGTCAATGTTGCAGTGGTAGGGCGAGCCCTTCGCGCCTCCGGTGGATGGGATAGGTCCAAAACTTGCAGCTGTCCGCACAGCCCTGCTGATTCCCATGTTTCCGATGTATGTGACTTGTCAGAACCAATCTTTAGTAGTTTTCTCCAAGTTCTTCCTTCTCTCCATTTTGTCAATCTATTCTTTGGAGAGCAATTGCGGTGCAGCTGTGGAGGTGGTGGGCAGGTTGTCCACTGAGGACCATTGTTGGATATAATCCGTTAACGCTACAACCTGTGCCTTGAGCTCATCCTTGGAGACCTTGTCCTGCTTTATTAGGTGCACCACTGTGGCCACCGACTCCTCAAGGTGCTCGACCTTTTGCTCTCTAGTTGCTATCCCTAGGTCAGTGGTGGAGATATTATAGCTCACCCCTGTTTGGCCAACTATAGGTGCTGTAATTTGTGCTGCTTAGACGGAAGCATCCATTGTTATCCTAGATCAAAACTTGGGCTTCTTCTCCTTTGTTGTGCTCAGGGATCGAGCCAAGATGGCCTCCAATCTCGCCCTTGGGTCCTTCAGCATAGGAGTAGTCTTCTACAGTTTCTTCTCCAACCAATCGGGCATAGCAGATTTATCCTTGGGTGCATCATGGCTGCCCTCACCCTTCTCAGTCAAAGGCAAGACCTCTACCTCCTTTTCCTTTTGGGGCTTCTCTTTCTCTTTAGTAACATCCTCCTCCTCTTCGTCGGAGTCATGAATGAATACGAGGTGTTTGACGGGAAGCTTGGTGGATAATTGTTGGATGGGACCTTCTTCTTTCGCTGCCTCCTCTTCTTTCTTCTCTTCAGTAGCCTCAGCCTTGGGGCTCTTTACAGCGTGGGTCTCAGCCTCAGCTAAATCTTTTGGCGACCGCTCCTCCAGCGCCTGCCCCTCTTCACCATGTGGTGACTTTTTTGCCTCCTCCCCAACGTTCTTCAGCTGCTGCGTCATCTCCTCCTCAAGGTCCTCATCGAAACTCTGGATGATTTCCTTGGCACCCAAGCCATCCTCCTCATCTCTGCTCTCAGAAGAGCCTGTCTCTTCTCCATCATAGACCACCTTGTCGATGGTTCGGTGCTCATACTCGGGGTGCTCATGATATTCATCGGCCTCCTCCTCCATAGACCTCGAGGCTTCCCGCTCTTGCTCCTCCAACTCTTTTGAACTCTGCATTATGGCTTCCGTGGCTGGCGGCCCTGTTGGCGGTTGTGAAGGCTGAGCTGTTGCGAGGGCTTGGGTGAGGGTTGCTTGGAGAGCAGGGTCCATTAGGATTTGTGAGAGCTCAGGGGGAAGACTTTGCATGTGCCTCGCAAGAGCCTCGGGTATAGTGGCAAGGGGAACAGGTGATGTTATTGTTGCCAAAGGGAGGGATGTAATTGGAGACATGGTAGCAGAGGAAGGAGGAGTGGTCATGCTAGAAGAGGAATCAATGACGACCACTGACTCGGCCGGGGGCAAAGGGGCAAGATGGACAGAAATGTCCACTGCTGGTGGAGAAGCGGTGACCGCAATCAAGGAGGTGGGTGGTGCAACAGGAGGAGCAGGAAGAGCCAAAGGAGGCCGGGGTTCTTCCGCACTCACCGTTTGTTTCAGTCTTTTGGGAGATGAGCCTCTCGTATCTTTCTTTGCTTGCTCCGTGGGATCTGTAGACTACGCGGTCTC
Source organism: Sequoia sempervirens (assembly GCA_007258455.2). Lineage (NCBI taxonomy): Eukaryota > Viridiplantae > Streptophyta > Pinopsida > Cupressales > Cupressaceae > Sequoia > Sequoia sempervirens. The sequence continues at coordinate 143,619 of VDFB02010977.1, forward strand.
CGTTCCTTTCCTTTTCTAGGACCTGGTGATTGGAGGAGACTTGGAGTTCTCACCAGTTGATGTGGTGGCAGTAACGTCCTCCATGGTGCTCGGCTCGCTCTTGAGCCCTTCGTATGTTAGGACTACTCCTTGTCACTTTAGGTGTGCCACCTGCCCATCGATCCACTCCCTGGTGTGAGTTAGAATTGGCTAGGTGATGGTATCTAGGTCATCGACCTCTTGTTCGTCCTAGTCGATCGACGGTATTGGCAGGTTAGCCACTGTAGGGTACCTCGGGTGCATCATCATGGACTCGTCCTCCTCAGCCTGGTCAGGTACCGGGAATGGTTGCATCCTTCTTAGGAATAATATCGTCATGTGCATGTAGTGCCTTGCGCGAACCTCTTTGTCATCTTTGCAATTTGCCCAGAAATCTTCAATGTGGTATTGGTGGGCATACGCCGGTCCCAGCACTTTCCTTACATGGCCATGTGGATCCATCCGTGGGCGGGCAGTGTACCAGTAGAAATGGTAATCCTTGAGCTCCTCAGAATTACTGGCACATTGGGAAGTCTGTAACTGGTACAAGCCCTAGCCGAGGGTCATAGGGTAGGAGATCCCTGTGATGTGTTTATTGCTGAATATCGCTTGGATGTGTTGGAGCTGTCGAGAAAGCTCCAGGAGTATGATCCTATCATTTGGGTACCGTGGCAATCTATTTAGCCATTCCGTGAAATCCTGGGCCTGGATGTAGGTGAACTTAGGGAACTGGATAAACAGGAAGGCATATTCTTTTAAGAGCGCCTTGACGCTATGGGAGACCCTCCTCTCGAAGTCTCTGACAATCAATCTGATGATATAGCCAATGAAGGCATCATTGACCGAGCAGTACTCCTTCTTGAAGTTGCGGTATTGGAGTTGAGATTACTTATCAAACGGTTTGAGCCCTCGCTTATGCCCCTGATCTTTGACCTGCCAGGGAGTACACCAGGTAGGAGGTCATGTAGAACTTAGAGCTCTTCTTGACATTGACAAACTGCTCATGGAAGAAGTTGCTAATGATGCCTCCCCAGTCGAATGAGACCTTGGTGTTAACGTCCTCATTCCCCCGCAGGATCTGCTCAATGTAGTAAGCCATCCATTCCTGGAAGTAGGCAGCCGCTGGGAGACCCATGACCCTGCTCAGCATAGTCACCAGGTCATGATAGTCCTTGTGGAAATCGCTACGGAAGAGTTCCTAGGGAACCTTGGCAGCGCTGCTCCGTTTCTCCTTAAGCCAAAGGAGGTTGATTGATTTCTTGCACCCTGACAGATTAGCATCCCACGCCGCTTGGCATTGTTCTAACGTGGGGATCTCCATATGTGGGAACGTGGGAAAGTGAAATGTTTTGTTAATCCCCTCTGGCGACATGTCTGTGAGGATGTTCCCCTCCTTATCCACAATTGTTCTGGTGTTAGTTTGATAGGCTTCTCAACAAGCTATCACTAGTTCAGGTGCCACCAGAGAGGGAGGGAAACCAACAGCCTTGGCGATTCCACTCTACCATATTGGTCTGGTATTCTTTGTTGTAGGGTTGACCTTGACCCTCTGAGTGAATTCATCTATGTCAACCTGACCAATGTTCGTATCTGAAATCTCCTTCCAGTCTGTTGAGACCTTGGAGTGGAGCGGATTGCCCTGAAACTGATACTTCATTTGATCCTTATCTTCTTTCCCCTGAGGGGTCCTTGACTTTTTGCCCTTGTCCTTTTTGGCGGAGGCCCCTGAAGTTCCTGCAGCCGATTCCATATATCCTGCAAGCAAGGGCAACGTCAGTGCAACAAAACATCGAAAGCATTCATGTTAGTCCATATTTCAAGAATAACATCTAAATAATCATTCAAGTATATCATAAATTCTATTCCTAGATGTTATTAGTCTTTGTTTCAGGGAATTTGGACAATTCGGGCCCGGAGGGCCGGACTTCCCTGGCGGGACTGTTATCTGGAAGGGAAAACACAGCCAAAAGTTCTTGGGGACCCTTCTTGGCCAAATTTTAATGTCTTAGGAGGCCCATGATGGAGAACAACATAATTTGGGAGGTGGGTCGAGGTTAGATTCTAATTTCAAGATTGTTTGGATGGATCTAAGGGGCATCAGAGGTCTCCAGCTAGGAAGCAGTTGAGAGACGGCTGTTGGAAATGGCGGATACCAGGTGGAAATTCGCAGGTAGAATTCCGAGGCCCGGTACCCGGAGGGAAAAAGGTGGCCATTGTGAGATTTTCGTTGATTAAAACGGTGGCGGTGAGGAGTGGCCCGGAGCCCGGAGGGCAGGGAGCCGTCAGACATCCGCTGTCAGCGATGGCGGAACCGCCATGGAAGACCGGGAGCAGAACTCCGAACGGTGGGGCCCAGATAGTCCCACGGTAGCGAGGAGTTTTGGTGAGGCCAGACAGAAAATGGAGGCCCGGGTTCCAGCAACCAGGTGGACGGGGTGAGGATTCCGCCAGGAGGAGATCCGCAGACTTCCACGGATGGAAGTCCAAGATCCGGGGCCCGGGGACGCAAAAGCCGCCGTGTCAAAAGAACAAGGCAACGACGGAGGGCCGCTCGGGGCTTAGAGCCCAGAAGGTAGAGAAGTGCTCACCGAAAGACCTCGGACTTGAGGAATGACAAAAAAAGGAGGCACGAAGGCCTGACATCCGGGGCCCGAAGGCGGAAATGACGGACCGATTCATTTGCCAAAGGTTAAATAAGCCGACGGATTGGCAGAGCCCGAAGGGCGGGATGCCAGGTGACGCTCGCCGTCATGAAGAAAGCGAGCCTCTGGCGGAACTCCAGAAATGGAACTCCGGGGTTCTGAGGCCTGGACGACCAAAGGACATGTCTCTAAGTTTCAATTTTCTACGGTGGAGCTATGGCCAAGATCCGGCCATCCGGGAGGCAAGGCAGTCTAGGTAGTTTAGGGCATGGCGAAATGCGACCGACATCCCTGGGATAGAATCCCGATGACCCGGATCTGGATAGGAGGATAGTCGTTGTCAGGTCATCAATCAGATGGTGAAGGGGGATCCCGGGCCCAAGGAGGTCGGTCGCCCTGTGCAAAGAACAGCTGCGCTGAAGGAAAGCTCTGAATTGGCAGTGAGGGCACCCCCATTAGGTTCGCCGATTTTGATCATATAGGTAATGGTCGCAATTTGGTGCTCTATCATTTTACCAGCCCCCATCAGTTTGTTCATTTATTTAAATCTTCAAAAATCATGAAAAACATGTATGGGAGGGTGACCGATTGCCTACCTCGAATACGCAGAGCGGGGAGACGTGGGATCTACAGGGTGTCGATGGAGTGAAGTTGACATCGAGGATCGTGATGTTGCTAATCGCAGTGGGCTCCAGAAGATTCTTTCTCCAACTCGCTCCAATTCTGATTATGAAAATGACTTTGGTGGGTTGGGAATTTTATACCCCAACCACCATTAATACCTGTATTAATTGCTCGTATGGCCGCGCGCAAAAGTTGGTGAGTTTGAATTTTGGTCGATGGCGGCGGCGGAGACATCGGGGCTCGGCGGCCGGGAGGACGTAAGGTGACAGCCACCGTAAGATTTTGGCAACTTTGAACGGTGACGGTGAGGAGAGCCTCGGGGCCTAGAGGGCGGGGAGCCGTTAGACATCCGCCGTTAGCGATGGCAGAACCGCCACGGAAGACTGGGAGTAGAACTTCGAACGGCGGGGCCCGGTCGGTCCCACGGCAGGCGGGCAGGGACAAACCAAATACCGATGGAAAAAACATAGGAGGGGCCAGAGGGGCGGGAGGCCATCGGAGGCTCACCATCGTGGACAGCAATACCAGCACGGAAGTTTGGAAACGGACTCCTGGGGCCTGGGGCCCGAAGGGGCAGGCGCCGCCCTGAAAAACTTACGACAAGATTTAAGCAGAGGGCGGCAGGGCGGGCCCCGAGTTATGGAACGACACCCGGAGAACGCCGTAGACGACGATGAAGGTGAAGGGGAAGCCCGAAAAGGGAACCCTGGAGGCCCGGGCCTGGGAGGGTCCGGAGCCGTCCCAGAGCCAAAATGCCAAAGGGACGCCCCGAGGCCCTAGAAGGCAGCAAAGACCAAAAGCGGAGGCATGGCCGATTTATGATAGAACTTTGGAGCAACATCGACCATGCGAAACATCAAAAAGAGAGGGGCATGCAAAATGAGGTAGGCCCAAAAGACCTGACAAGGTGAAAGAAAAGAGGCTCCCCATTCCGAACGGGGCGTGTGTGCTAGGGGCACAACAGGTTGTTATTGAGGTCGAGGTGTGACTGAGGTGTTTTGCGAGGGGGGTTGTTGAGCACTAGTGGGAGCATAGGATTGGGATGCATTTTGTGGAGGGATGTTAGATTGGGGAGGTTGTTGGGGTATAAATGACGATGGTGGAGGATTCGTAGCCCTAGGAGGTGGAGGCAAGATAGTGAAAGGACTACCCCCAGTGTTGACAGGAGGTGGATTTGAGGGGGGTGGTGCCGGTAGCATTAGTGGTTGCGATTGTGAGATGTTTTGGGGCATGCCGTAAGTGAATGTGTCATTGGGGTCAATGGTTTGGGGTGTCCCTATAACCGAGATGACGAGATGCGTGGGATTGCCAACGGGATACAAAACAACGTTGCCAAATTTAGGTTGATGCCAACCTTCTACGGAAGGAACATTGGGGACATATGAGCTACTTGGGATGTCATGTGAACCTTGGGGTACATTAGATGTGGAGGTGCCATACTGATGCAGAGGTTCAGGGATCTTTGCAAGAAACACCAGATAACAAGAATAACAATGTTTCACTTCTCAATCTCTCAACTAGGCACCAACCTGGAGATAAGGCCTCAACTTTGCACTCAAGACTTAATTGTTTCCCTTATGGTTCCAAAAAATTTAAATGACCTCAAAGGACTTAACCAAACTTGACTCAAAAGGTTCTCAATCCCTAACCCTTTGTTTTGAACAAAACTCACTTTTGTTGCTCAACTAGCCTTCTAGCCCTATTAGGCCTTTGGCGATGGATTCTTGACTTTTCCCTAAAAATTTGGAAATGAACCTCCAATCTAGTGATTTTATTAGATGTGTTTTGTGATGACAAACATCATATCAACTCCAAGGTATCACTTTTTAGAGACAACCTCTCTTCAAACCCTGTTGTTTCCTCAAAATTAGGCCTAATTAGCCCTATTTTTCAAAGCAACCCCTCTTTAAACTCAACCCTTGACCATGAAAATTTTAGCAATCTCCTAAAATGACTCAAAACAAAGGAATCCAAGTTTTTATACCTCTATGACACCTCTAACATGCTCCAGCACAAACCCCTCCTCAACTTGCCTCAAAAACTAGGGCTTCTTGAAAACTAACCCTCCAATCACTTCCAAAACTTTCTCATTGACTCTACACCATTAGGAAAACATAATTAGTCAATCCAAACTCAAAAAAATTCCCCTCATTAAGGCAGATCTTCTGCTGCTACACCCTAGCCTCCATCTTCAAGCATTTTTCACAATGAAATCTTGGTGTACACCATTTGATTCTTCTTTCCTGCACTTTATATTGTTAGTACAGTATGGTACATGTCATATGTGATCCATTTCATATATTTTCAGTCATTATACTCCATGAAATGGATCATTCCATCATTAAAACTCTCAAAACAGGGCAAAATCTACACTTTTCCTCTGGACAGTCAGCAAAAACATGCAAGAATTGATCTATTTCCTTTATCAAAACATGTGAGTGTTGCGAAAACATGTAAATACAAATTACCAAAGCATCCTAATTCAGATAACTTCAATAATATTCAATGGTTCATCAAAAAAACACATAAAATTACAAGAAAACATAAATTTTGTTGTATTTTCTGAGAATAGTCCGTACAATTCTTTCTCCAATCACCTAACCTCCATAAAAATGATGATTTTAGGGTTATAAACCCATTCTCCAACTGATCCAACTGATTTGGATTAATTGCATTGCTTAATTTACTCTAAAACTCTCAAAACCCCTTTTCCCGCCTAAACTAAAATTCAAAAATTTGAAATTGCAAACTTACATTTTATTAAAATCTATCACCTAAAAACTATTGGATCTCCAATATCCAAGTTTATTTGACCTACTTAAAGCCTAAGATCACTAATCAAACCCCTAGAACATAATTTTCCCTTTACATTGCATTTTTAACTTAGATTCCTTATCAGGAACCTTAGAACTTTCAACAATCTCATTACACTTATTCATCCCAAATGCCATTATAGGCTCCAAAAGGTTATAATTAATGTTTTGACTTGCTTGGAAGGTCCTCCCAACCCCTGTATTTTCCTAGTTCTTGAAGTGCTCCTTGAAGGCCCTGGGTGCTCCTGCACCATTCTCCCCAGGAAAGAAAGAACTCTTGCCCCAAGAAGTGTCCCATGTGTTGCCACCAAAAGACCTTTTCTTCTCATGTGTTTTCATCTTCCAATGAGCAGGTATGTAGTCCCCCAAATTCATTGTCTTTCTCTTCTTCCAATCTGCATTCTTAACATTTATCATATGAGAACCAAAATAGGGTCTGGTTTGTCTTCTTTGCTGCTTGATAATAGTGGGTTCTTGTGCCCTACTCCTACCCTCACTCCACTGTCTCCTTTGTGAAAGAACTCCACCATTATCACCCTCATTTATAGGGAATTCAATGCCTCCAACCCTGATACTGTCCAAATCCCACAAGGTCTGATTTGAAGGACTGTCCACCTCATAACCCTGCTGCAACTTGTCTTTTTTCAGCTTACCAATGCCTTCCCCTATTTCACCCTGCTTATTCACCTTCAAACTCTTCTCAAAACAAATCACAAAACTATCATTAGACTGCTCCAAAGGCAAAGGAACCAACTAATATTTAACATCTCCCCTGTGAACCAAATAGGTGTTAAGAAACCCATCATGCAAAGTTCTTCTAACATACTGCCATGGCCTTCCCAAGATGATATGACCACAAGTCATTGGAATGACATCACAAAGCACCCTATCATGATATGAACCAATTGAGAAATCAACAAAAGCTCTCTTACCAATCTTTACATGCTGTCCTTGAGTTACCCAAGTGGCCTTGTAGGGAGTAGGGTGATCAAAAGTTTCAATCCCTAGCTTGGTTACCATATCAACTGAAACTAAATTGCTATGTGACCTTGAATCTATAAGCAATCTGTAGATCTTACCATGACTGAGACAATTTTTTTTGAAAATAGTTACCTTTGGTTCTTGATGAAGCCTTTCTCCTTGCTTGATCATGAGAAACTCACCATCAGTCACAGGGTCTGCCATAAATGTTTTTGGTTCCTCCTTCTTGTCTTCTTCTTCTTGTACCAAGTTAGCTCTCCTTTCTCTGCCTTTATTAGCTTGTTCCCATTTAGGACACTTGAAGGAAGGATGCCCTAGTTCATTACAATTGAAACATCTACCTATGAATGGTCCTCTACCTTGTCCAAATCTGCCTCCTCCTCTAGGAGTGTATCCACCTCTTTGATTAGAAAATACTTCTTTACCCTTGTCATTGCTACTTTTATCATTACTGCCTTATCCTTGCTCTCTGTTACCTCTACCCCTATTTGAACTACCTCCTCTTCCACCATTGTTTGATCTTTCTTGCTTCCTTTTCACCTTTTCTTCTGCTCTAATGGCCAACTGAAAACATTCTCCCAATGTCCTTGGCAATTGCAAACCAATCTCATCTTGTAGATTGTACCTCAAGCCATTGATGTACCTGGCTATTTTCTCATATTCTTCCTCATAATCTCCTTTGATGCTAAGCTTGTGAAATTGTTCAGTATAGGACATAACATCCAAGTCCTTTTGCTTTAAATTTTGCCTCATCCTTTTCACATGAATGGTATAATCAGATGGTAGAAACTACTCCTTGACCAAACTCTTCATCCTTACCCATGTAGAGAATTTTGCCAATTCTCTACCCATCCTATCATTCTGGAAACTTGTCCACCATGTCAATGCTGTGCCTCTCAACTTGGTTTTAGCAAACTTAACCTTCCTTTCTTCATCCATCTCAAACTCAAAGTAGTTTTCCAAGGCATCAAGCCATCCGAACACCTCTTCACTATCCATCTTCCCTTGATAGATAGGCAAGTCTATATGACTCTTCCCTCCCTGACCTTGTACTGCTTTCAACAACCTCACTAACCTCCTTTCCTCAGGGTCCTCTGTATCATCTGCTTGTTGTTCCTGATTTACCCTCACATGCTCTTCATCTTCATCATTGTTTTCTTGGTCTTCTTGTTCTTCTCTCCTCCTACTCCTCTCAAGGTTATTGATCCTTTCTTGCATAGTGTCTCTCTCTCTTCTCCATTGCCTTTCTTATCTTGCTCTTGCTGCTTCTTGTTCCCTTCTTTCTCTTCTCCCCCTCTCCAAGATCTCCTTCAACTCTTCCAACTCTCTTGCCAATTCATTCTTTGGTGCCATTGCTATTTCTCCAACCCATAAAGGACCTACTCACTGTTCTGATACCACTATGATGCAGAGGGTTAGGGATCTTTGCAAGAAACACCAGATAACAAGAATAACAATGTTTCACTTCTTAATCTCTCAACTAGGCACCAACCTGGAGATAAGGCCTCAACTTTGCACTCAAGACTTAATTTTTTCCCTTATGGTTCCAAACCATTTAAATGACCTCAAATAACTTAACCAAACTTGACTCAAAAGGTTCTCAAGCCCTAACCCTCTGTTTTGAACAAAACTCACTTTTGCTGCTCAACTAGCCTTCTAGCCCTATTAGGCCTTTGGCGATGGATTCTTGACTTTTCCCTCAAACTTTGCAAATGAACCTCCAATCTAGTGATTGTATCAGATGTGTTTTGTGATGACAAACATCATATCAACTCCAAGGTATCACTTGTTTCAGACAACCTCTCTTCAAACCCTGTTGTTTCCTCAAAATTAGGCCTAATTAGCCCTATTTTTCAAAGAAACCCCTCTTTAAACTCAACCCCTTACCATAAATTTTTTAGAAGTCTCCTAAAATGACTCAAAACAAAGGAATCCAAGTTTTTATACCTCTATGACACCTCTAACATGCTCGAACACAAACCCCTCCTCAACTTGCCTCAAAAACTAGGGCTTCTTGAAAACTAACCCTCCAATCACTTCCAAAACTTTCTCATTGACTCTACACCATTAGGACAACATAATTAGTCGATCCAAACTCAAAAACATGCCCCTCATCAAGGCAGATCTTCTGCTGCTACACCCTAGCCTCCATCTTCAAGCATTTTTCACAATGAAATCTTGGTGTACACCATTTGATTCTTCTTTCCTGCTCTTTATATTCTTATTCCAATATGGTACATGTCATATGTGATCCATTTCATAGATTTTCAGTCATTATAATCCATGAAATGGATCATTCCATCATTAAAACTCTCAAAATAGGGCAAAATCTACACTTTTCCTGTGGATAGTCAGCAAAAACATGCAAGAATTGATCTATTTCCTTTATCAGAACATGTGAGTGGTGTTAAAACATGTAAATAAAAATTAAAAAGGAATCCAAATGCAGATAAATTCAATAAGATTCAATAGTTCATCAAAAAAACACAGAAAATTGCAAGAAAACAAAAATTTTGTTTTATTTTCTGAGAACAGTCCGTACAATTCTTTCTCCAATCACCTAACCTCCATAAAAATGATGATTTTAGGGTTATAAACCCATTCTCCAACTGATCCAACTGATTTTGATTAATTACATTGCTTAATTTACTCTAAAACTCTCAAAACCCCATTTCCCGCCTAAACTAAAATTCAAAAATTTGAAATTGCAAACTTACATTTTATTAAAATCTATCACCTAAAAACTATTGGATCTCCAATATCCAAGTTTATTTGACCTACTTAAAGCCTAAGATCACTAATAAAACCCCTAGAACATAATTTTCCCTTTACATTGCATTTTTAACTTAGATTCCTTATCAGGAACCTTAGAACTTTCAACAATCTCATTACACTTTTTCATCCCAAATGCCATTATAGGCTCGAAAAGGTTATAATTAATGTTTTGACTTGCTTGGAAGGTCCTCCTGACCCCTGAACTCTCCTGGTTCTTGAAGTGCTCCTTGAAGGCCCTAGGTGCTCCTGCACCACATACTTGGATAAGTCGACACCTGACGCAGCTTGACACCTTTGTCAATCAAGTGAGCCAAGATTTCCTTGCCATGTTTTTCAAGAAGGCGTTCTGTCATTTGAGCATTAACAGGGTTACTAAAGTGTTCCTCGAATGTGAGCTTAGGTTGATTAGCCATGTTTTCCTACCCAGGTGGTGATGTGTTTTTACCATCCATGTTGGATTGTGATGAGGTACCATTGTGGGGATTGTGAGGGATGTTAGCACCATAGTTAGGATCTGATGAAACGTTCATTGTGTTGTTGGGATCTTGAGGGTTGTTTGATTGGGCATTCTAGGCTTGTTGGTCGGCCATCTTCTTTGTTTGTGATTGAGTCTGAATGGGCATGCAAGATGATGAGATGGATCAAGATATTAGAAAGACTTGGATGATGAAAGATTGATTCGATTGGATGTGAGATTAGCTGATGACAATTGGTAGACACTGGATTAATCTAGATTTTGGATTTTGATCTGGATAGATTTGATGATGTGGGGGTTGGATCGATTTGATGATTAGGATTGATTTGATGATAAATAGGATGAAGACCGAAATCCACAACCGAGTTTAAGAAGGATCCTTGGTAACACTAGGTGTTGATTGATGGGTAGATGTATGATAACGACACCGAATCCAACTTCAAATAGAAGCGGATTGATTGGGTCGAGAAGGATGACTGACTTAAGACAGATAGAATTCTAAGTCAGTTACGATGATTATGATTAGGGATGAACACCTAGGTCAACTCGGATGACGACTCCAATGAGGCTTATATGGAATAGCGGAGATCAGAGATGAAAGAAGATTCAGGATGGATGGGGAGCGTCTCAGGACAGATGAATGACTCTCGAAACAAGCTCAGAATGAATGACTCTTAGAACGAGGGGATGAAGACTCGGAACAGACGTTTAGATGTTCGTTTAGGATGCTGAATGGTCGTATTGATGTTCAAAACAGAGAGACGAGGGATGCCAAGTGATAATATAGGTTGGCCAAAAGTCAGGTCCACCACATCATAAGGTCAGGTCCGCCATAGCATAAGGTTAGGTCCGCCACAGTATGTGGTCAGGTCTGCCACAACATAAGGTCAGGTCCGCCACAACATGTGGTCAGGTCCACCACAGCATAAGGTCAGGTCCGCCACAACATGTGGTTAGGTCCACCATAGCATAAGGTCAGGTCCGGCACAGCATGTGGTCAGGTTCGTCAAAGGATAAGGTCAGGTCCGCCAAAGGATAAGTTTTAAGCTTGATTCTTTTGATGGACAAGTAAGGAAAATGACCCAAAAAATAGCAAACATGAAAAGATGTGGCCAAACTGATAATGACTGGTTTTGCACGAGAAATACAATTCAGACAGCACAACCCTAAGATAGTAGAAACGGGTATGGCCAACAAAGTCTTCTACTCTAGGATGAACATGGTTGCTAAGGAGTCCTCGATATACACCCGGTACATGAGGCCCAAACCGTGAACACCAACCCGTTACAAGCATGAGTCAGGAACCTTAGCGAGATACTAAAGGCTCAGTCCAACTCTTCACGTCATCCCGACGCTTCACCAATTACAACGTGGTTGGATTGAGGTACAACTTTGGCTCTCCCCCCTATATATACCCCGCCGGTACGCGTGGTTGGAATCGTCCCTTGGGGTGATGAAATCCCCAAGCAGGTCCCACTAAGAAAATGAAAATGGGGTGACTCAAAGGACTTGGAAAGCTATGATTTCTCGTCACCCAGGATCGCCAAATGGCGCAAGGGGATTGGATACGTCAAATAGCCTTCCACAAGCATGCCAAACAAGGTTTTGTTGACCCCTCTAATTAAACTATGTGCCTAATTTACCAAAGGACAATTGGTAAAAACTTGAAATTTCACCTTCGGGAGGTCAAGTCTGCCATCGGAGGGTCAGGTCCACCACCAGAAGGTCAGGTCCGCCACCGAAAGGCCAGTTCTGCGAATAGAGAGGTTAGGTCTGCCACCGAAAGGTCAGGTCTACCACCAGAGGGTCAGGTCTGCCACCGGAAGGTCAGTTCTGCCAACAGAGAGGTCAAGTCCGCCACTGGAGGGTCAAGTCCACCACCGAAGGGTCAGGTCCGCCACCAGAAGATCAAGTCTGCCACTCTATAACCTGAACCTTGCAAAAATGCTAAAAATAGCAAACATGAAAGAAAAAGACCCATTTGTGGGTCCCATCGGGCGTGCCAGAAATGTGATAGGTTGAATATATGCGTTAGAAAATGAGCAACAAACTAAAGAGTGCAAATAAACACCAAAACAACCTACACCTCAAGATTAGCCTAAGTTGGAATCAACACAAGATAAAAAGCAACAAATGGAACTTTATACCTCGTCTCGAATCGATCCTTTGGTTGGCCCTTCGATCTTTGATGTGTATGCTCCTTGGATGGAAAGATATGCAAACTAGATGATGATGTGAGGATGGATGGAAATGGATGAAAGCATGAAAATGGCTAAGTGTAGGTTGATAAATAAAATTGCAAGAGTTTGGCTAGCAAAATGATCTCCCCCTAAATGAGAGAAAAGAGGGGGTATTTATAGGAATTTTGAGAATTCCTAGAAGAGATGGATGGCCAAGATTGAGC
>VDFB02010978.1:0-25865 GCA_007258455.2 Sequoia sempervirens
TTCTCAACAATGAATGTGCAAAATGAGCTTTCATTGCCCTTTTATATTTCCATGCTCAATTTGCATTTGATTTTCATTTCATTTAATTTACTTTCATTTCCCACCTTTCATTCTTTTAATTTTGATGTACAATTCAATAAAATAGCATCCCTTTAAAAAGTCACTTATATCTCCCTTTTAAATTGGCACTTAACTTTATATTATAAAGTGCACGTTAAAATCACTTATATTCTTTTAAATATAAAGCCCCCTTCTAATATATTTTAATAATGCATAAAGTTAAATTATTTAATTTAACTTTATTATTTAATGTTATTAATATTAAATGCATAGGACCAATATTAACCAAAATAACTCTAGGATATAATTATGCCATCATGCCAAAAGTAGTAACTCCGCCAGTTGACCATACCCATGACTTGCTAAAAACAATAAGTGTGCATCAAAGTGTCCAGAATGGCCCTCATAAGGCACACCACAAATAAATTGGGACATTGAGCTGAAGAGTACTGAAATAAACACCGAAAGGTCTGCTGAAGAACGAAAGATCACCCTCGAAAGGGTCCCTTGAACACCTTGTTAGCCTATAGGGACCAGTTGGTAGACTAACCACTACGTCTAACCATTGCCTAGGAAAAGGGGACACTACAAAATCTTCCTTTTGATTGAGGAAGAACTTCAAGCTGCTATGATCCGTTTTCACCATAAACTTCCCACAAACCAAGTATTGTTTGAATCTAGGCAATGCATGCATGATGGCTAACATCTACTTGCTGTAAATAGAGAAGCTTTTCTCTGTCTCCCTGAGCTTCCTACTCTCAAATGCTATGGGGTGTCTATTCTGCATCAACACTGCTCCAATCCCCACTCCTAAAGCATCACATTCTAGAACAAAAGGAATTGAGAAATTAGGAATAGCCAAATCAGGACATGAACTCATTACCTCCTTGAGCTTGTCAAAAACTCTCTGTGTTGAAGGGTTCCAAGAGAAAGCTCTTTTCTTTGTCAAATTTGTCAATGGGGTTGCAAGTTGTGAGAACTCCTTGATAAACCTCTTATAGTAGCTGCACAAATCCTCTCAAATGTGTCAAATTCCTTGGCCTAGGCCAATCTTGTATTGCCTTCATCTTTTCCTCATCCACGCTAACCCCTTGGGCATTAATCTTAAATCCAAAATATAATATTTTAGTCAAACCAAACTCACATTTGGATGCCTTGGCATAGAATGAATGCTGCTCAAGTATGCCAAGCACCTCATCTATGTGCCTCAAATAATCCTTCCATGTTTTACTGAAAATCAAGATGTCATCAAAGAAAACCAACACAAATTTCCTTAGTTGCAAAATAAATATCTGATTCATGCAAAGCTAAAATGTGGCTGGTGCATTGGTCAACCCAAATGGCATGACCAAGAACTCATAATGCCCATAGTGACACCTGAAGGTTGTTTTGTGCACATCCTCATCTCTAATCATTATTGATGATACCTTGATTGCAAGTCAATCTTGGAGAAGTACATCGCATCGTGAAGCTCATCTATCAACTCATCGATCTTGGGTATGAGGTAGCAATTCTTGATTGTCTTTTTGTTGAGGGCTCTATAATCGATACACATCCTCATAGTACCATCTTTCTTCTTGACCAACACAACAAAAGAGGCAAATTGGCTAGAGCTCGGTTGGATGTGTCCCATGTCCAACAACTCCTTAATTTCCTTCTCAATCTCCTCCTTGTACCGCCTAGGATGATAGTAAGGTGTAGTAATGACTGGTTTTGCTTTCTCCTCTAACTCAATAACATGCTAGAAACCCCTATCTAGTGGTAAACCTAGAGGAATTTCGCGAAACACCTTGCAACATTTGTTCAGGATAGACTGGATGTCAACATGATAAGACCTCCCATCCTTGGATGGACCTGTATTTCTAGTCAAACACTCTGCTGCCCAAACCACTTGATCTCTACGAAAATCACTCTCTATCCTCTTAGCTGGAACCATCATAGGATGCCCATTGGAAAAGCCACGAAGAACTACCTCCTTCCCATCAGATTTGAACTTCAACTCGAGGATCTGATAATTTTGTGTGTACTCACCAAGTGAGTGCAACCATTGTACCCCCAATACCACTTCTGTTTCACCAATGACTATCACATAGAAGTCATCTTACATCATATATCCTCCTAAAGTCAATTCAACTCCAACTATTACCATTGTAGCCTCAATACCACTTCTATTTCACCAATGCCAATTGCATAGAAGTCATCTCACCTCTTGTGTCCTCCTAGAGTCAACTCCAACTGTTGAATCCTTCAATTGCATGGGATGGTATACTCGTTCGTTACTGTGACATTAAACCCCTCAAAGTCTTATGTCCTTATCCCCATCTTAGCCACTAGTCCCTCATCAATGAAATTGTGGATGGCTCCACTATCTATCAAAATTGTCACCCTTTTGTCCTTGTAGGACTCTTCTAATACGAAGAGAATGATATGTAGGTGCTCCTGAAAGTGCTACAATTGTGACACCGAAATGCTCTCCTTCTACCTTCTCTTCATGTTCAATCTCATTTGCAAAATCCTTATCAAAAGCTACCTCTATAAAGTGGATTTGTCCTTTTCCCAAACACCTCTGATTTGGTACCTAAGGCTCTCTACAAGTGAAACTCTAATAACATGTCCAAAGCCATCAAATGTAAGGAGTGTCAATTTACTTACTTTGTGTTGAAGATCTCTATTAAATTGCTGCATAGGTTGTTTCCTGTCACTCTTTGATCCGCTTCTTGATCTAGCATTATTGTACTGTTCAAATGAAATATCCCTTCTAGCATCTAGATCAAGTCCCATATACTGATCTACAATGGCAGTGAAACCATTTGCAGCCTGACTTTTCTCTTCTCCCTGTGCTGTTTCCACTAATGTTGATAAATGAAATTTCCGCAACAAAAGCAATAGAATTGTTTCTGTGATGCCCACCAGTACAAAAAACAGCTATAGCTCTTAGATGAATTATTCCCAGTTTTGAAGACTAACAATCTCAATGTAATAATCACTCAAACTCTGTACCCTTACTTGAACTATGAGAATTCAATGTACAAAACCTATCCATCCATTGGAATGAACCAAATTAAATTTAAAATTCTGGAAATTGTCTAAAATATCCATAACTTGGGAAAGAAGAAACTCTTGTTTTTGGTAAAGTAAGCAGCATTTACAGGGTGCTGTACCCTTCACAAGGAGCCACAAGGGCCAATAGAGTCCAAATCAAAAAGCAACAAAACAAAACACTAAACCAAAACAGATGCAGATAAACAGCACACGGTCCAACAGCAGACCAGCAGCAGACTAGCAGGTGTTCTCCCAGTTCTTCGACAGAAACTCTTGTTGATAAATGAAAGCAATAGAATTGTGCTGTGATGCCGCCAGTACAAAAAATAGCTATAGCTCTTAGTTGAATACAAATCGATCTCAATGTAATAAGAACTAGTCCAGTTAGATCACACAAATTTTTATAAAGGAAAAAATGGAAAGCTGTAGTCTGTTGTATGAGCCGTGTGACATCATGATTTGCAGTCATTTGCAGTCGTGTTGAAAACAAGGGTACACATTGAACAGCTTCTGAATGCAGGAATTTTCTCATTTTTCCTTTCTCAGGTAGGTTTGTAAGTCACATGGAGGACAATTGCAAATTTTTGCAGGTACCTTTTCTGTTTTCCCTGCTGAGACTGAGTATGCGAACTACGCTATTTATTGAACTTCAAAATTTACTCCTTTGAAAGCTTAGAAGTTTGTGAACTTTGAAATTTATGTATATAAAGAAATTTAAGAATTTTTTAAAGTTGCCAGGTTGAAATTTTTTTGGTCTGCCAAGTCTGAGTTGAGTGCAAGTATGTGAACTATGGCTTAACTAGTTCTATTTTCTTAAAGTAAAATAATCTATATGGGCTTTGCATAACTTCATTTGTTTTATTCTCCCAAAGTAGTCTTGAGCACTTTTATAGTTTTATTCTCATCCTATTTGACTGAATAAATATATGCTAGCTGAACACAGCTTTGATACTACTGAAATGAATCAAATTTAAAACTGAAATTTCGGGAGATTGTCTGGAAAATCTGGAATACAAAATTTCAAATTAAAACTTGTTCATTGATAATTTAAATGAAATAAAAAACTATTTAAACTTTGGTATAATCATAGTTTGCAAACTTGGCTACTTCTTGCCAAACTTGTGAGTAAATTTGCAGGCAGGGTAACTCCTCAATGAATTGCCAGCTGTGTTCTGCAAAATCTAGCAAGTTATTCAGCAAGTTTTGCCTGCAACTTGTGAGTTTTCTCTGTGGAATTGGCCACCAAAAAATCTGCAGACCCTTGATTTAGACCAACTTTTGTCTTCTTACGTCATTTTCATCTCCAGTGGTTAGGACTCAGTGGCATTATTTGATTGTTGAGCAATTGAAAGGATTTATCTACTGTTGATTAAAAGTGATAAATTTATGAAAATGGCATGTGCCATGAAGGCCTCTGTGCACTAGAAGGCCTTAATTTGGGTCTGGTGGCAGAGGCTCTGCCATTCGTTCCTCCTCTGTATTGCAACAGGAAATGTGCTGAGAGTGCTGCCCTTGGATCCTATGAGAGATGCTGCCCCTCGACTCCATTGGAGGCTGCACTAGTTTTAAAAAGAAAAACATAAAAATCAATTTGGGATGCACTGGATGGAAAAGCAGAGCTTTTTCCCTTTATGTAGCATGAAATAACAAAAAAATGTATTTTTGCTTCATTTTAGTCCTCCCGATTAAATACCAAGAAATTGAATTCCACTTATATTTTCAGTTTGCAAAGTCAATCCCGATCTTGAGTAATGCTACAATGATCAAAACAGATTTGTGTTCTCTAAATTCATTCTTTGTGCATCTCATGCATTTTTAAAGTTTATTTTGTATATTTATGTAAGTTTTCAATTTATGATTTGGAGTTTGGACACACTTCTAACTGTAGGATTTCTCCACCTTATCCTTGCTTCATCATTTTAGAACAATTTTTGTGCTTGACTTTGTAGTCTTATTTATGTTAACCTCTTAATGCAATTCATAACATTTGCAAGGCTGTGTTTGCTTTATTCTTCTTAGGCAATCTCCAGCCTTTGCATGGTTTTATTCACATTCTTTATTTTAGAGTAGACTCACTCTTAATTGTCATCTTATTTTAATAGAATAAAGTTAGTGCTTTTTTTCTTCAGCAACAGTTTTTGTGTCAGAAGTCCTTACAAAGATATGTATTAATCTTGTTATAACCATTTTTATTAAAAAAATGAATTTCTCGTCTTGAACAAATTACCCTTGTCGTTTGACATGGCAACACCACTGTCAACATTGTAATTGCTAGAGGGAGGAGGCGTCAGAAAAATGGCATTAAGTCATTTTATTAGATAGAGGGTGTTACTTTTATCCATGTGTGTGCATGTGCAATTCATCTACAATAATGCATCAGCTAACAATTAATTGTCTTTGGACTTGGATACCTCAAGTGAATGAGCATCATATTCTCCATGATTACATCTGTATTGGACATGTACATATCTTCTACTGTAATGAAGTGGTTGGCCTGCTACAAACAAAAAAATCATGGACCAAGTGCCACATCTCTTGTATGCAGGTTATTCTTATTATTTGATGCCGGACAACTTGAACAGCTTGATATGCAATTGGCCTTATTAATACCTACTGTCTCACTTGGGCATGCAACATTTTCTATTTAGTATTTAGTATTTACCCACTCTTATTGACTACATGGCTTATTATTTACAATTCCAAATATCTTCTAATATGAAAAAGTGGGTTGCTTGGAACAAATTAAAAATCATAGACCAAGTGCCATATTCATTGTATACAAGTTATTTTGATAATATGATGCTGGATAAATTCAACAGCTTGACACTCAAGTAGTCTAGTAAATAGATAGAATTTCTTGGGTCTATATATTTACTATTCAGTATTTATCGTATTCATCAAGAAACTCCAGTATAGGGATGAGGATTGCATCCCTGTCCCCGATCCTACATCTTCATGTGACTAAAATATATGTAATATAGCAGTGCCTTTATCCCTACATCTTCATGTGACCATAATTATATGTTATATAACAGAGCCTTTATTCATTTACTCACGTACACTGATTTAGATGGCATCTCTGTCCACTTTCTACCACCCACACCCTGATTTTTTCACATGACTATGGGATTTAGCCCTTCATTGAATGCATGCCTTATTATTTACAGTCTTTACCAATTTACAATTACTAATGCATTGAATAAGGATGTGTTTATCTAAAATATAACATGATAGGGTTTAAGGTTTTGTGGCTTTCTCTGTTACAAGATTGACGATTCTGTTTTTCTTTGGTATTCAGAGAAGGAAGGATGTACTGTGTTGGTTGTTCCCAGTTTGTCATAAGAGAGAGTGAGGCACATGCACCAGTTTTGGAAAATCCTGTGGACAGATCTCAAAGTCCTGGGGATGCAGCAACTTTAAATGAACCTGCTATTCAAAATGGGGACATGGGCAATGCACATAAAAAAATGACAGGCTCAACTCCTGTTCAACAAGCGGAGCTTTCTAATGTTTCTACATTCATTTCTAATGGAGTACCTCAAGCTGATGATGGATCCCAACCTAATGAAGGATCTGGCATAATGCAATCATTGTTCTCTAAAGTACATATGACTTAGGCTTCTCTAGAATTATTTGTCAAGGAGTTTTGGTTTCTACATCCAACAGTTCCCAATACATGTGTATATTGTGCAGGTAGACCTACCATCAAACATAGGTGCGGTGCTTTCACAAACATTGTGTACTCTGGTTCAGAAGATTGAGGTTTGTTCTTTGCTGAAGTATTTCTCACTTATTCTGCTGAATGGTATGCTTAATTGGCAAGCATGTCTGCTTTTGAAACTGATTTATCTTCTATATGATATCTTGAAATGAGATTCTTAAATTAGCTTTGTAGGTTTTCTAAGAACATGAAGTATTTTATTCAGTGTCCAAGTTTTTCCTTAGTAGAAACACTAACATAGTTCAGTTTTCTCATGTATTTGATTAATCACCTTAAGTCATAGACTGGGTACATATGTATTACAAAATGCTTGCTTCATGTAAAGTTGTCTGAATTTTAAGGACTATTTAGTTGGTTCAAGTTTGGTCATTCCAGTGTAATATTTTTGGTTCCATAGAAGTTTTTAAAATCAATTTCCATTTAATCTCTAGTGCTCTCTGGATTGTTGTAGTAATGAAATTTGTTATTTCTAGGAAAGAGGGTTAAACCCCGGTTAAACATCTAGCTTCATTAATGATAAGAGATCTCTTTCCTTGACAAATTATCAAGTCTTTGTGCTCTGAAATACCTTTATAAAATACAAAACTGTCCTTGTCATATGCAACACTTTGAATCTAACCAAAGGGAATCCTTCATATGGTCAAATCATTATACTCCTTTCAATTTAAGCCTTTTTCTTCACTAGCCCAAGTTTATAAGCCGGTTTGTTTCAGTAATTTGCCTTCACTCTCCATGGCTCTCAATTCTGGTGAATATGTTTGCTTGCCTGGTCTCTTGATGGCAGAACACATTTGTTGTATTTTCAATTTTGTATTCATTTTACAAAATGTTCTATTAAAGTTCTTTCCATGAATTTCTGCCTACAAGGTTTTCAGGCTAATTACATAAGCTTCATTGAGATGGATTGAATGCAGGCTTACAGTTTTGCTAATTAAATGAATTTGAATTCAAAGTTTTAACTGTTTATCAGTCTATAACTTCTAATGGTCCTGCATATTCTATAATGGCATTAAGCCTGTTCAGGGATCGTTTTTATATTGATGTCTGAGGCAAAAAAAATTATTGGCAGGAAACATCGAAGTTGCTTGCAGTCACTCACGATCCTCTGGTCATAAAACAGGTAATTGTCCTACTTCTTTTCTTGGTTTTCAATCTTTAGTTTGTTCTCTGTGATGAAAATGCCTGGTAAACGAAGATTAGTTCCTTATTTGACATACAATGGGTAAAGTTGATGGATTCGATCAAAAGAGAAGTTCTTGAGCTGCCTTAAATGTCCCAATTAGCATTCGTTTGTTTTTGATTGCTGAGAATTATTGATACGCGTCTACAACTTTACATGCACATATGCATGCAAATTTGTGGCTCATATGTGAAAGTGCATGGATGATAATTATTGAAATCAATTTACAGCTTTACATGCACATTTACTTGTGAATGTGTGACTCTTATGTGAAACCGTACATATAGGCATTGTGTTCTAGATTAACATAAGAAGGTGACTGGTACACACCTTTAGGTATCTAGTAAAAAGGCCCTTGGAAACAATATTGGTGGACCTGCTATATCCCTCTTCAATGCCAACAGGTCAGGCACATTAATTTTCTACAAATGTGTGATTTTGTTGGCTATTTCAATACCTATTTCTGCGTTTGGACAAATAGTGGAACACTTAAACTGGTCTGGACAAATAATGGAGCATGTAGAATTATTCATTATATGTCTTTATATCATCCCTTTAATGATGCTCACCTGAAGTGCATCAAAGAGCTGAGGCTGCCTTGTTGCGCAGTCATAAAACCACTAAATCCACTAACATATCACAAAAGAACTATCAAATCCCTCCAGCATCCTATCATTTAATAAAGATTGAACTTTAATAATGTAACCCTCCTTTACCAACACCGTTAATAGAAGCTTTGGCATAAAATAAAGCAAATTGATACTGAACAAACACAAATACAGGAAAATTCACACAATACAAATACAATAATGGAGCTCTTCCTATTTTTAATCTGCAAAATAAACATCATGGTGCAAATGGACAAGGAAGAAAACCTGAAATCCCCAGCCTACTTCTACAGCTGCTCTACAAACCCTACAAGACAATGTGAATGTGAAATGCAATATCTAAGCTAATGCTACAGCTAACCTCTATAAAGAGCTCTCATACGTATTTATAGCTTTTCCCATCTAGTTGCATGCATTCTCCACAACATGTCATTGCATTCAATTTTGTCTTTTAGTGATATCCATCCTGAAACTCATGTACTTGGAATATTTGCATAAAGTGCACGTAAATAATGAACGTGAAGTGCATAGCCCTACATGAATCAGTACATACTCTAACCCATGGACATACAATGAGATTATATACATAGTTTATTGCAAATAGAATCTAGTTTTGAGATCCATTCATTCCTTTGTGACTATGTTATAAATTGTGACACAATTTTCTTTGCATGGTTCTCTTGAACAAATGAAGTGTGCATTCTTGTGATTTCTATAGTGGGATTTTTGTTAGGTCCCTAATATTCTATCTAATGTTATGACCCTAATATCATATATCTGTAGACTATGATATACATTCCTAAGTATAATGAGTTGAGCACTTGTGGCATGCTTAACTTCAACATTAGTTTTAGTTAATACCTTAAATACTCTTTATTAGGATGAAGGGGTATGTCGCTACATGGTTAAGCCTATAAATAAAGGGAAGATGTTCCTCCCAAATCATCATTTCATCAATTATTCAATTCATATCATATTTTCTGATTATTGGAGGTAGCCCCCTCGAAGTGGTCTGCTATATTTCTGATTTTTTACAAATATTTCCAAGAAATATCATAACATGTGGTATCAAAGCTACAATTTGGGCCAACATTTTGTTTCCACCATAACTTCCAAACCAGTCCAAATTTGGGTTTGATTTTTTTGGGTTTTGATGTATGTATTAGATAAGCTCTGAAAACAAAAATCCGAACTTTGAAGGTAAGTTTTCTAACATTTATTGAGATTTTATTGTTTTTTATTAATTTTCTCTATAGGCCCCAGTAGTTTTGGATTTTTTTTTTAAATTTTAAATTTTTGGAAAGCTTATCAAAAATTAGGTAGGGTGTGTTCTTTGTAAATTACTATTAAAAATAAAATAAATTCTTTAATTTAGCTGTCAAAGTTCAGTCAAATTTTTATTATTTTGCTCTATAGACTGCAAGTTTTGTAATTAAAAAAAAAAGTTGTATTTTGGGAAACCTTATAAAAAATTAGGTAGGGTTTATTCTTTGTAATTTGTTGTTAGACATAAAATAATCTCCTTAATTTAGTGGTCAAGTTTTAGTCAAACCATAAATTTCAAATCCTGTCTTAGCATATGTTCTAAATTTTTATGGTTACAACTCGCACTAGATACTATCCTCCCTTAATTAATAAAGAGGAATCTATAGTTCAAAATAAAAACAAGCTTGAATCCATGTCATATTTAGGGCCAAAGGACTCTTTTATGAATGAGGAAACCGATGATCATCTTTATTGTCCGCCGCCAAAAATTGAGCGAATAATTCCATGAGATTGTGAAAAAGTGGTTCATTTCATTAAGAATAACTTATTTGACCCATTTACAACATCCTTAAATGAGGGATTATGTAGGTTTGAAAAAGTAATACTATCAAAATTAAGGGATTCAAAAAGCCACCAAGGTGGGTACAACCCTAATAGGCAAAACCAAGGAATAGGTCAATCTTTTCAAGGTTCAAAATTAAACCTACCCAAAATAGATATACGTAAGTTTGATGGTATAGATGTAACTTCATGGATAAGTCTTACGAAACAATATTTTAAACTCCATAATATATCTGATGACGCAATGGTTGACATAGCCTCACTACATTTAGAATCTGAACCTTATCAGTAGTACCAATGGATGATGGGTGAAAAATAAGGGAAATTGCTTTGTTGGAGAGAACTTACCAATGCCATAATAGCCCACTATGAGCAACCATGGAAGGTTAGCTATTTTACCCAACTTACAAATTAAAAACAAAGTGTCTGTAGCAGAATATAATGCTGAACACATGCATGAATTAAGATGACACCCATCGCCAGATATGTTCCTTCCATCAATGGACCCCAGAACGTAATGCAAATTAAACACTATGTTGCCAATTCTGGTCTTGGTTTGGGTTCGGGTTTGCGGATCTAGTTCATGGATCCAACTAATATTTTTTGGGGTTGGGTTCGTTCGTACAAAAAACATGTAAAAATCATATATATATGTAGACTAGAAGTAGAGTTAAGATTAGAATACCACATAACATCATATAAAGACTTTATAAAAAACAAAACTACCATAAACTTGAATGTAATTTAAAACATGCATGATAAATATTCATCGTTCAAACTTCAAGTTCAATATTAAAATAATAATATCAAGTTCAACACTTTTAGTTAAAATCATCAAATGGATTTTCTAAATCATCAACATCATCATTGACATTAGATGATGTAGGAACATTAGATGAACCACAAGCAGCGCCAGTGGCACTGCCAATGCCACTTGCACTAAAAGTGTGCTGGCTTTTAGAATCCTCAAATGCAATATGTTGGGAAGGGGAAGCATCCAAATCCGTATGCTCTGGCTCTATATCCCATAACTTTGTGTCCCCTTCCTTGTAGTCATGTTGTTTGTGCGAAAGGAGATGCAAGTTGGAATGCACGTATACTAAGTTCTCTACTCTTTTGGAGTGCAATCTATTGCGCTTTACTGAGTGGATGAAAGAATATGTGCTCCAATTCCTCTCAGAAGCAAATGAATTAGCAACCTATAAAGACAAAGTAAACAATTAAAGTTATACATTATATTTATTAAAACTTTAAGGATTAAAAAATAAAAATAAAATAAACTTGTGATAAAACTTTGATTGCAACGGGTTGCACGTGTTGGAAGAATTGGCCAGGGAAGTACTGCCAACTATGAGCATCCTTCTTAAACCTATCACGAAGAGCCTCAACACTTTGACCATTTGAGTGCACAAAATCAATGAACTAATTCGTGACTAAATCTCGCAACTCCGTTTTAGAGAAGAGTCTATGGAATGCTGCCTTGTACCCTTCAGCCACTTCAAAATCTCTATATGGGGGAAGCCTTCCTTGCACAAAAAGAATCTCAACACTATAGTATTTTGGAGTCAATGCAAAGGAAAGATGTAATGGAGTGATCATTTTGTTCCATTTTTCTTCAACAATTGCATGCACTTGTTTGAAGCAAGTCTCTTCAGCGTCTTGCTCTTTCGCATTTATGATGCTCTTCATCTTCTCAATCATTGAGTCAATGCCATCATATATTTCTCCAATGCAAGGCTTGTCCATGTCAGCATAGTGAATCATGCTCAAAATGGGCTCAATGAAGCTAAGGAGATACTCCACACGATCCCATCATGAGTCATCTAATATCATTTTCTTAATTTTTGTTGCCCTACTTGTGTTTCTTTGCTGCCATATAGACCAATTTTGGCTAATCACCATGCTAGAAAGCGCCTCTCTAACTTTAACAAGTTGTCGACGATTGTGTTAGAGGCAAAACGGGTCTTTGTAACCTATATATATATATATATATATTTTAAAAAGGGGTAAAAATTTATTCAATCAAGAAGAAAGACATTACAAACAATACATGCCCCCGCACTGAGGACCACCAAGAAAAACTCCCAAAGCAAAGACCAGCCCCAGCAGGAGCAAAAATCACATGCCCCAATCCAACCTAAGAACCTTGAATATCCTCCTGAAGCAGCAACTTCAACCTCTGGGAACAGTCCAAGGGAAGTCACTCCCGATCATCAATCTGCCAAGTACCCCTATGCTCAAAAGCCCATTTCGCCAAACAGTCTGCAACCTTGTTCCATTCCCTACGGATATGAACAAAGGAGACAGAGTCCAAAGAGGAACTAATCCGGTGAATCTGACAAACAATTGAATCCAACAGCTAATTCGCCCCATCCAAGGAACCCTCGTTCAACATGGTCACCAAAATCTGCAAATCAGACTCACAAATGATCTTACGCCATCCCAACTCACAGCCCTTTTCCAAAGCAAGAAGGATAGCCAAGTACATTTTGGTGGAACTCTCAAACTATAATTTTCCCGATAACATGAGAGTTTCTGATTGGTCTTTATTTTGATTTTGGAGTATCTTTCAACTATATTGAATTGCATAACTTATCTATCATGAATTGCTTTTGTCAAGTCACCAGGGTGATATAGAATAGAATTTTTAATCATAGAGAAACTCCTGTATTTTTTGCACCATCTTGAGTTAGTGTCACAAATTAACATCTGATTTATCTTTCACTCCCTTGTGTTGCAGTTGGTTGAGATAATTGAACATTGCATTCAGGTGATACAACAAATAACAACTTTCTCTAGCAGGTAGAGTGATACTGTGGTACTCAAGTTTAATGGAGGTTGAATTAGAGGTTCTGGCTGAGGCTTACATCAGACAGGGTCTTGTGTTTTGTGGTGGCCTGTAATGAAAATATACAAATTCATTGCTATCATGCATGAGCTGATTGTCATTACTTAGAAGCCAAGGTGATTTTATTACCACTACTAACCTGAATGTATTGTTCTGTGGATCTTTTTCACTCTATTGACATTGTATCACTTGTGGAGGTTCCTGTGGGGTATTTATCTTATGTATTGATATTGGTTAATAAGGTTCTTTGTTACAATTTTTCCTCGTATGATTCATGGGACTTTCTAGTGAAACTTCGTGGCAGCAACTAAATTTGACTAATACAGCTAATTCCCGCTTTGAAGAAGTATTTGCCTGTTATAATGTGGTTATTTTGCCTGTAGTCATTGTGAGATTTTCTTTTGTAGAACTGCCCATTTCAACATCCCAAATGATGATTCAATAACAATGAATTGCTCCAAAAACTATAACACAAAAGTTAATATGCATTGAACTTAATCATCACTATCACTGTATTGCCTTTTATTAGTGGTTAAAACCTAAGCAACGTTAATGTCAAAATTTAATGGTGGGTAGGCAATCTTTTTCAGACCATGTTATTCTGAATTTCGAAAAGGATAATATCAATATGGCATGCATGATGCACCCATTAGTTGGTTAGATTCATTCTTTCAAAAGCTATTTGTCTTTACTGTAGGTATGCCATGGTTAGATCAATGTTGCGCTCAAGCCTAAGGTCCCATCATTTATACCATTGACGGTACCTTCGCATTTGGTTTAACAGTGATGATGTAATATCAATATTCATTTTTCACATGTAGACCAAAATATATTGATTTAAGAGTGCATGTATTTTTTATGCAATAAATCCTGTCTAATCAAGCACACCAGACATATGCAATCCTTTAGCTGGATTCATCTGGGCTTTATGTGAATTAATTCACTAAGCTCTTACCTTGTAATAGTAATTGTCAGTCTCATTCTCGATTCAAGGACTCGCTGAAGCAATTCTACACACTGTTAAGGCATTTTAGAAGGGGTGAAACCACATTGGAAGAGCAGAGGTTGGGATATTGCTTTGGCCACATACCTTCATTATCAATGCAAAGGCCCTTGGTTTGGGACATCTTTTCCTAGGGTTTGAGGAACCTTTAAATTTTACAAAACTAATTCGACTGTAACGTGTATTTTTCTGAATTTTAAGATCTGCATGCCATATAGAAAAGACAAGTAACAGTTAATGTCATTTTTATCCTATAACTTAAACCCTTTTCAAAGGTTATGGAATTTATAACTTCAATTTCTTGAATAAGCGAAATGGATTCCTATAATTATACAAACAAAGATGAGTCCAAGATTTTTGCTTGCTTGGTTAGAAAGTCTATTGTTTTGGGTAGGACCTAAGGTCAAGCTTGCCAAAGACACAGCTTTGGTCCAGCCACACGGGGAAATTTTGGGATAAGTAATAAGAAAATAATTTTATTTTTACTAATAGATAATAAAATATATAATTCCTATTTAAAGAAATTGAATAGTATTCATTTAGGCACATGCTATTGTATCTTGTATTGAATTAAGTTGTTCAGAAGGCGCTGTATTTGTTTATTTTCTTTTAGTAGCAAATAATCTTAAAAGTAATATTAGAACTTTTTAGATGTATATAAAACAAAGGTTAAGGTGTTTATATATAATAAAGTGCTAGTTACAAAATTGTACTATAGAATAAAGATAACCCAAATATATCATTAAGTTATTAATTTGCTATTATAACTTTGATCAACCTATAACTCACTCTCAACACAACTTAACTTCTCACTAATTATAGATAGATAAATGTTAGATTGAATAGTCATACTAAGGGTAGTGACTACAACTAGAGGCTAAAACTAAGTATGATAATATGTTGTATATACACAACATCTTTGTCCCTTAAAATTTTTATTCCCAAAACTAATAATGATACAAAATAGTTAAAGACAAAATCAACAAATAATAAACTAGAGAGTTACACTTGTACACGAGTGTCATAGATGTTTACAAAATATAATCCCAACCAATACACCAAACAATTCAACTTAACAAAATTCATACATTACAATGAGAATTCTTTTATTTATATTTATATTTATTAATAATTCCATAGCCTCCTCAAATATTTCTTTGAGCACACTCTCAAATGTCAACCAACATCATAACTCCTCTATTCTCCATGCATGTTTTCCTTATTCTTTAATTACTTTTTATTGAAGGCCTTGGTAGATTTGCATGCTTAACCAAAAAACTTTCATTTTTCAACTTTGTATGTTCTATGGTCAATCCCTTTTAATTGACTTGGATTGGCCTATTTGAAGCACTTTTACCTCATCTCCCATTGTACCATTTGGTTATAACACCAACTTTTATTCCTCATCTATCATTGAAAATTCTATTTATGGTACATTGTGTGCTCCTACCTACTTCTTTAAGCATGACACATGTAATACATTGTGTATTCTCACTTTGTCTAGGATATCAAGAGTATAGGCCACTTCCTCAACTTTTACTTGGATTTCTATGGATAGTATATACATGCTCACAACTTTTGTTTTTCTTTGTTAAATTCATTTACTTTTAGGTTGTCATACAAATGCAATGACGACTCCTTCAAAGCTTCACCTTATCCTACGTTGGTCTACCATCTTTGCTTCATCCCATTTGCACACATGGTCAAGTTGTCCTTCAATTGTTGTCCTATGTCATGCAAGAATCTTTCTCCCTTGACATACCTAGTTCATGGATGATGGGGATGCAGCCATAGGAACTCCTGCAGGGAGTTACTTTGGAGGAGGCAGCAGCGTGCTGCAGCCCACACCCAACCAGGTTCATTTTCCCTCATCTGGAATACCTTCATTTCCTCCATCCCTAGAAGTAGGCAGGTCCCAAGTGCACATCCTCCCAAGCATTGCATTACAGTCCATAGGGTCATTCCAAAGATAATTCTTTTCAGAATACCAACCCAAATTGTCATTAAACCTGAAGTCGGCGACCATAAGAACCATGATCCCGAAAGTCACTCAATAACCAAATACGTTACCAGGGCCTGCCTAGGGCGTCACCTGCATTTTACCAGCAACGTCCTCGATCATAACAAAACCATGGCCTACAGCATCGAGTTTCACTACGAAGTTTGTTTCTCCCCAGTGCCGGATCCAAAGTCGGGAGCTTTCACCCACGCCACGTTCGGTTTACCGGAGTGCCGTGCGAATCAAGCAGTACTCAATATCTACGT
The DNA here is from genome assembly GCA_007258455.2 of Sequoia sempervirens. Classification (NCBI taxonomy): domain Eukaryota; kingdom Viridiplantae; phylum Streptophyta; class Pinopsida; order Cupressales; family Cupressaceae; genus Sequoia; species Sequoia sempervirens. The sequence goes on from VDFB02010978.1 coordinate 16,555, forward strand.
AAATCCTTCCTGCCTGCCATAGCGCCCCAGTGAATCGCAGTCCCATGGGAAGATCAGAGACTTCAGCATGTAACCAGAAAGGCAGCCCTTTGCCGCAACTCAGATTTGGAAATAGGTGATTCGGTGCCATGTGACAATGGCAATGGTTTTTTTTTTTTTTTGCGTAATTCCCTCCAACATGTAAGGTTATATATCTCCTTCCTGTGAAGTCTCAAACAAGCGTGAAATGAAGGATCTAAACTGATTTAATAGAATCAACAATCTATAATCTTTATGGCACCTTCCAAATTGCTGCAATTTCCTCAAAATATGGATAAAGGAAAGACTCATGCACTAACACTTGATTATAATCTTGATGGGCTCGAGTGCCTAAACCCTAAAATTAAAATGAAGTCAGTAATATTAGCTCAATCTACAAACCATGTTTGGATTTGCCTAGATAGAGGTAGGGTTTTCATCCTAACCTCAAATGTGCAATTGAGGGTTTTTGTCCTTGCACTGATAATTGCAATTGCAAAGGATTACCCATAATTTTCTCTCAAATTGAATTGTGTGAATTGGATTTTCACCTCATTAATACATGATCGCCAAGGAGAAACAAACCAAGTCAACCTTCCTAAAATTTCTTCAATTTGGCACCCATAATTGAGAGCCTAGGTCGATCCAAAAATTCAAATGATTATTTATTCATTTATAATTGCCTCCCAAAAAATGAAATAGGTTGGCCACAATAAAAAGACTATTTTATTACTTATTAATTATTATTATAATTAGTGTTTAAAACATTGCTATAGCATAAATACATCTTCTTAAAGTGTTGGCGTGCAAGGGACAGGGCATTTATCTTTGTTTGTTTGTTTGTTTGTTTGTTTGTTTGGGGATGGTAGGTAGTACTCATTAAATATCACCCTACTAGTCAAAATTGTTCATGCAAAAAATTGGCATGGGAAGATACAATCCCAATCACAAATGATTTGTTTTAGGATCCCATGTACTTTGAGTACATGTTGGAAATAAATCCTAGCAACCTTAGGTCTATTGATCCTAGCATTTGTCATCAGAATGAAATGATCATTCTTGGTCAACCAATGTACAAGTATTTCCCATCTTAAAGTTGCTACATATTGTACCTTTTGGAAGCCATTCTATTTTTGTTCGAAACTGTTACATATTTGAATGATTTGGAAGCCTCTCCTGTAGAAGGCTGTCTCCATTTAAATGATTTTAATTGAAGAGGGCTGATCGGCCCCCTTTGAGGAACTCTACTCAATTTTTGGTAACCATACCTATAACATATCCCCTTTGTATTCAAGTCAAACAATTGAGCAAAACTAATTCTGACGCATTCTTTTGGGGATCAAACAATCAGTTTAAAATTTAAGTAGTTTCAGGGTATAGTCCCGGCTAAGCGTATCCAAAAAAGTAACTTAAATATATTTAATTTGATTATTGAGATGATTTTTTGCCTTTGTGAATGTAGGTTTTTCATCAAAAAAATCAAGCTTCCGCTAGCACGCGGTAAAACAGGATTACCAAAAACACTCTTAATACATACAAAAATGAGTATAGTAAACCCATGCCCAATTAGTTTGACTCTCAAACTGAATAAGAAAAAAAATATTCAATGAAAATACACTATAAAACCAAATGAAGGAGCTAGATATCAGAAGGTTAAGGCAAATCTAAACTGGAAAAATTAACTTTATCCCATAAAAATATCAGGCGCGTGAACATCATTCTCTTTAAAATGTCGCTTATCATTAAAAAAATAGTTATCTAGTAGAGATGGAAAAGAAATGCAATTTGATTCAAATTTTTAAAAAATATATATATTTAGAATCTATAGACAAAATGCTGTCACAAATACTAGTTTTGCATTATCAAATTTCTCTATTTTAGTAGCCATAAGTGTCTCAAAGCGAAGATTTAGCTAAAATGTTCATTTCAATGTCAATTTTGACCAAAAAAGTGTAACCCACTATTGTGGGATCACCCCTTTATATTCAAATTTTGATAGGCTCAAGGTACACTCCAATTGATGCGATTTCTCACTTTGATTTAGATTAACATTTGGTTGGCAAAGACATTTTGTTCATTGAAAAGTATCACATTTTACTTCAAATTTCAAAAAATCATTCATGTTTTACTAGAAGAAATTTAAAGTGATATTTTTGTAATGGAAACTTGTATAAGTACATTTCGACTAAAGTGGATCCATTTCCAAAATAGATGTGATGTAGAAGAGAATGTTGTCATTATGAAATTAACAAGCCTTTCCCTTCATTGTACAATTTATTTCCTTGGTTGGACCATTATTGGTTCACTTAAATAAACTTGAAGAATATCTTGTAGCCTAGTAGGTAGTAATCAACTAATCTCATTTAAATAATCTTGGAGATCTTGTAGCCATGAGATAAAGTAGGTTGGCTAATAGAGAAAGTACTCATTAAGATCCCTAACATTCAGATAAATGAGCATATTAGGTGAGGGATACAACTCAAGTGATAAACTTGAGCTAAAGAAAACCTAAGTAACAATAAACTTTGGTTAGCAACCATGGTTTGTCACATTAAAATCCATATTGAGTGCTAAGGTGGTTTGTCAATCTCAAACAAGTCGCGAGTTATGAACTAAAGATCATGGCTAAGTAAAATCTCATTCAAATTACTTTAGTAGTTAGCTTAGTTAAACAATTGGTAGAGGCGAATGAAAATTCCATCTTGGTTGAATCTTGGGACTCCATCTATTAACATGAGGTAGGAAACATACATGTATTTTATATGAAATTTAGTTAGGGATCTCAAAATTAAGGTATGTATTATCTCTAGTTTAGTTTCCATATTTGAAGGTCCAAGGTAACAATAACTAGACTCGATAGAGGTATCAACTAGGTTAAACCTTGTCATGGGATCTATGAATGCTACCAAGTTTAAAGAGTGGGGTATGAACTCAGTTCCATGTGAGATTTTGGATGTAAGGGTTCAATTAAATTCAATGTAAGATATGATATTTTAATTTTTAATTAAATTAAGATCCTTGGGGCCCACTTTGTCACATTATTCACTCCTTAGCATAAAAAAATAGGTGACTCCTCTTTGCATGATAGGGCATTTGTCACAAAATTCACATTCCATTTTTTGTAGACAATCTTAGAGTCATATGGTTACAAATAATTGATCTACTTTTGTCACTCCTCTACAAGTGCCTTGGGTTAACAAGTCTTGAAGTTGAGATGGTTTAATTCATAAGGTGGAAAAGTGAAAACCTAGGACTCCACCTTGTGATTTTAGAAGGGCTTACTTTACCACAATGGTGGTGGTGGGGGAGACTCTTACCATTAAATTCAATATGGCCTAGGATATGAGATTGACTTACAATCTAAAAGGTGAGCCAATCAATCCTAGGGTTTGAATTTAAGGACTTGGAAATGGATTTTGTATGAAATATAATGATATGACTAGCCAATGATGCAAATATCCTATTTTGATGCAAAAACAATAGATTTGGAAAGTCACAAACAAATTCAGAGTTCTATGCACTTGGTATATAAATCTAGAGTTGAATTTGAGGAACCAAGTCGTCTAGGGCGACTATGTCCTAGTAACTAAAACTGGAATTTGATTTCATAGTCCTTTGATGTCTAATATAAGCCTTCTTTCTTCTATTTCTCGCTGTCAGATCTTCATCAGGTGTTGATATAACTAAGTTTCCATATGTTGTCAAGTTGTAGGGTTTGAATGCAACAATGAATAAATGAGATTCAATCTTCCTCTAAACTTCTTTATACATGTAACCCACACATTTAAAGAGAGAGGAAGGGTTGTGCCATATAGGGGCTTGCCTTAGTCAAACCCTGTGTTGGTGTTTCCACCTCCACAATGGCAATGTCAATGAAAGAGAGTTTATCCTTTTGAGGGATAAAGGCTAAATGATAAACAAATGATAAATCAATAATTGATGTAACTCACCACTCATGTATGATTCCTTGAAAGATTGAAGTCATACAAATCTCCTCAAGGTTTGATTGCAAATTGTCTTGATATTGCTTAGAAGACCTACAAGGGTTAGCCCTCATGAACAAAATGACAACATGAACATGGACAAACTCACATAAAAATTGGCATGATGCTTCAATATTGAAATGCTGCAATAAATTTGCTCTTGACTGCTCTGGACTTGATAGGAATTGCTTGATAGTGCTCTTGAGTCTCGATAATTGCTAGTTAGTATCAAAATGGTGAAATGACTAGGTATTTATACACAATAATTCTAATTTCTAGAAATTAAATCCTGATGGCCTTATTTTGTAGGATGTAAGGTGTCAGGAGAAAAATAGTAAATGTTTGCTTTGGTTTTGCAAATGGGTTTTCTTGATAAATGTCCAAATGGGTGATAAAATGCTTAATTTAGGACATTAGATGTACAATTAGGTCCATGCACTTAGGAGGGAGCAAACCATAGTGTGAAATTGTCAAGGTTGAAAATTTATGATGCTACATTTAGCCTCCACTTTAGTGAGAGTATGAACTTATGCTCAAACTCAAACTAAAGAAGAAAATGTGTCAAGAGGGGTCTAATTGTCTAAATGTTGAAGAGATAAGATGGCAATGAATCTAGGGGGAGTGCACGAGCCCCTAGGATTCAAGATCCCATGAAAAACCAACATAAAGGGCAAGGGAACACACATGCATGTAATGCAATAAGACAACACAAAACATACATGACAAGAACACAATACACTACACAATGCACAACACAATACTAACATAAGACAAGCACGGGTTAAAAGCAAAGGATTTGAGTTAGCGGAAAAGACTTCAATTTTAAATTTGTCTCAAATACTAGATGCCATACTTCAAATGAATGTTAGACAAAGAATGCTCTCATGAGGACCAACAAGCAGCGTTGTACCAAGTCACTAATAAGCCACGTGGATCTACCAACTAGCAAGTTGCATTATGCTAGGTGTCCACGGCTTTCGATGGGTCTCACAAGGCTAGCAAGTCGTGGTTATGCTAGATACAGCGAAACACTACGGCCCCATTGGCAAGCAAGCAAGTTGCTGCGCTAGGTATGTAATGTTAAAGTGGTTTTCCAAAGTTCATGAATCAACATCTCATGCGATCCGAATCCATGGATCTCATTCTGCCAGCATCTCACTCTTTAGGATGCATAAAATTTATCGTCTAAGGTCGAAAAACCCACCACGTAATAGCTGCATACAAAATACAAGGGGATCGAATAAGACTCCACCTGCAGGATAAGATAAATCCTTTAACGTCTGGAACAAAAAAAACTCACCCATGAGGCAGCAATACAAAATTTTAACAATGACTGGCATGTAAAACCGGCCTGGTGAGTATTACAACCAAGGGAGGAACAAACCGGCCAAGGATAAAATTTAACGTTCAAAGGGACGAACAAGACGCGAAAAGACTTTATGGGCATTTATAAACAACACCACCAATAAAGTGGAACTGGCACGCCCAAATACACAGAAAGCCATTTTAGAGAGTTCTGTATACAGATGCCACCACTATAGTGAAGACAAGTCATGGAACAAAAGTCAAGACTTTAGGAATACCAGCCATAGCATTACAAACCAGGCGGGAACATAGCGAAAAGAGTACTTCCACACACCCTGGAGGTCAAGCCCAATAGCCCAATATAGATTGGGAGACTGGCTAATTTTAACAAATATACCTTCAGGAGATGTATGGCACTGCCTGCTCAAGAAGGATTCATTTCATGCAAACAATGCAGACTGAGTATGCTTAAAATTTGTTATTAATATTTTAAAGAGATACCAAGGGATCCCTTATGGAAAGGAATACACCTAATGAAGGGCTACCAAACTCTTTGCCCCCCGAAGTGTAAGGACAAAGGTGAGCCAAATGAATGATGACATGTTGCTCCTTGAAAAATGAAATATGATTGCATAAAACTTAATTTATACCCCCATGCATCGTAGTGAGTATTATATGATACTACAACTACCACATGGCAAGGAGCAAAGTGCATATACCTTAGTCTACTATTCAATCAATTTTATCATTGTAAAGATCGAATTCTTCCAATTTCAAACACTTAGCATTCAGCCAGTAATGTAACCGGAATTTCCATGATAAGCACAATAGGATGTGGTTTTGCCCTTTTAGGCATCTCATCTGACGTGGTGAATGCTGAAATCCTCACCAGGCGTAGCCAGCCACCCGCAAATAAAGGATGTGGAATGAGTAACAAACCTTTTATGATAGGACCATGAATCTTGTATGGTTTGGATGGTGGAGCAAATGTTTGATGTAAAGGTGGAGGACCTTGGTAACCCATTCCTTTTGTGTCTTTAGATGGTATTTTTTCCAAAAGAGAATGGATATCATGTTCATTCTTTATATCACATCCTCGTTTTGTCAAGATCCTAAATCCCTAGTCATAACATTGTTCCAAGCTAACAAGTGTGTCAATAACTTTTCTTTTGTAGGATGGAGGATCACTAGGTGGTATGGGCTCATCATATTTGTTATCAATAGGTTTTTCCATGTACCTAGGTTGAGGTATGACTTGCGAATCACTTTCTCTATGTGATATGTAAAATATTTTAAGTGGTGGTATGGTGGGTGGTGCTAATTGTTGGTATGGGTGATTAGGCCATTCTGTTGAAGGATAAAGGACCAACATTTTCTCAAGGTTAGGCAAGACATTATTTATGAATTCATTCACGATTTCCTCCTCTTTCCTTAAGATATCTTCGTTAAGGAGATATACATTGAGAGATGAAGGAATATGAACTTCATTACCAAAATTAGACTCATTTCCAAACACTTAGCATGAATCATCAACCAAAGATTTCAAGGAAGTCAACATTTTACCAAAGCATTTGGCCATTATGATAATATTATGCTTGTAATGAGATTCAAATTGTTATATCACACTGAACCAAAAACCTGATAGTAGAATCAAACAAAGAACACAAAGATATAGGTATAACAAAAATCTGAAGCAAAATTAGCTAGACTAAGTCACCCAAGGCAACTATGTCTAGTACAATTTTCTGTAAATTTCAAAGTTTGAGTGCTTGTGATATTGTTTTGAGGTTACTGTTTTGTGGGTGTGTAGGTGTGAGTGAATATTTTTTCAAAATTTGATTGATTTATGATTTTGTAAAGCAAAATGCAAGTATGCAACAATTTTGAAAAATTTCAAGCAATAAAAGATAATTCCAAATGCAATTTCTAAAATGTAAAATGCGGCAATTGACTTATCCTAATGTGAAAAATTTGAAAATGATGATTTTTATATCCTTGACACAAAATGATGCAATTTTTCACCTTTTGAACTATATGCAAGGTACTTAAATGGATGCGATGAAAACTTTTAGATTTGATTTTAGACCTAATGCAGATTATAAATACAACTTGAATGTAGATTTGACCTATAATGAGTGAAATTAACCCTATTGCAACCTACAATGTAATATAATATGCAATTTTTTGGATTTTTTATGGTTTTTATGAAGCAAAACTAAATGTCTAAATGAACAATCCAAAACAATGCAATACTAATCCTAGATCTAGGATGATATGCTTCAAATTTTAGAAGGTCTATAATGTTAATCATCAGGTTCACCAAAATGATAAGGTGGAAAAGTGAAACCCTAGGAATCCACCTTGTGATTTCTCAAGGGCTTACTTTTCCACAATGGTGTTGGTGGGGGAGTCTCTTATCATTCAATTCAAGACGGCCTAGGATATGAGATTGACTTACAACCTGAAAGGTGAGCCAACCAATTCTAGAGTTTGAATTTAAGGACTTGGAAATGAATTTTGTATGAAATGTAATGATATGACTAGCCAATGATGCAAATAGCCTATTTGATGCAAAAACAATAGATTTGGAAAGTCACATACAAATTCAGAGTTTGGAAGTAGACTGAGTAGAGTTTTGTGCACGACATATAAATCTAGAGTTGAATTTGAGGGAACAAGTCACCTAGGGTGACTATGTCCTAGTAACTAAAATCAAAATTTGATTTCACAATCCTCTAATATTTGACTTGATCCTTCTTTCAACTATGTCTCACTATCGGATCTTCGTCGAGTGCTGAGATAACTAGGTTTTTGTATGTTGTCAAGTTGTAGGGTTTGAATGCAACAATGAATAAATGAGCTTCAATCTTCCTCTAAACTTCTTCAAACCTACAACTTGTACATTCAAAGAGAGAGGAAGGATTATGCCATATAGGGGTTTGCCTCAGTCAAACCTCGTGTTGGTGTTTCCAGCTCCACAATGGCAATGCCAATGTAAGAGAGCTTATCCTTTTGAGGGATAGAGGCTAAATTACAAACAAATGATGAATCACTAATTGATGTAACTCACCACTCATATCTAATTCCTTGAAGGACTAAGTCATACAAATCTCAAGGTTTAATCGCAAGTTGACTTGATATTGCTTAGAAGACCTACAAGGGTTAGTCCTCATAAACAAAATGACAACATGTACATGAACAAACTCACATAAAACTTGACATGATGCTTCAATATTGAAATACTACAATAAATCCACTCTTGATTGCTCTGGACTTGATAGTAATTGCTTGATAGTGCTCTTGATTTCCAATAATTGCTAGTTAGTTTTCAAATGGTGAAATGACTAGGTCTGTATACATAATAATTCTAACTTCCGAAAATTAAATCTCGATAGCCAACATTTGACATTTAAAATTCAAATTATAAAATTCCAACTCCGACATATTAAATTTTGGAGGAAAATATGTGGACCAAGTCGTCTAGGGCGACTTAGTCTTGGCCCTATTTTGTAGGATGTAAGGTATCTAAAGAAAAATATTAAATGTTTGCTTTGGTTTTGAAAATGGGTTTTCTTGATAAATGTCTAAATGGGCCATAAAATGCTTAATTTAGGACATTAGATGTACAATTAGGTCCATGCACTTAGGAGGGAGCAAAACATAGTGTGAAATTGTCAAGGTTGAAAATTTACGGTGCTACATTAATTAATAAAGAAATTGTTGTCTAACAAAATTTGATGCTACTTAGCCCATGGAGAATGGCCAACTTCTCCTTGATATATGCTGACATTTTCTTCTCTATCATTATACTTCTTTCTTTCAAACGGTATTAGATAACCATCTTGGGAGAGTGTTGCACTTAGACTAGATCTAGATGTATAACATTCAATGATGAAAGGCTTGGAAAATTTAAGAGATACTAAAATTGGAGAATTGATAATAGATTAATTGAGTTGATCAAAATAAATTTTGTGCCATGATAGACCAACTAAAGGAATCCCTTCT
>VDFB02010979.1:0-17204 GCA_007258455.2 Sequoia sempervirens
TCCTTTTCACAACTTGAAACATAGATTTTAGGACCCAATAGACTCTCTTGCACTTATAGACCCAATGGACTCTCTTACACTTATAGGGTTTTTCACCCAAAAGGAGAGAGATTAGATCCTAAAATGCTTATGTTCCCATTAAATTAGGACATGTGTATCAATGTGATGTTATGTAAATGAAGTGATCTAAGTGCAATTGATTGATTAAGGTGATTTAAAATGAGTGAAAAAGTGAGATTTATGCAATGTTTGAAAACACAGTGTGATATGCAAAAACTATGAAATATGAAGAAATTGGAAGAAATATGCAGAACAAAAAAGTGTAGGGTCAAATTTGAGTGCACCTGGATGATGTGTGAGATTTTTGGAATGTCTAGAATGCTGATCAAAAAATTTTATTTTTCACAGTGCGACTCATTCACCAAGGGTGGAGAATCAGTCCTCCGACTGGTGAAAAAGTGTCAGAAGCTGATTTATGACAGCGGAAAACTAATTTATGACAAAATGCAGAATTTCAAATTTTATGTGGGACTCATTCACCAAGGGTGGTGAATCAGTCCTCTCCAAGATTTCTAAAAAGTCAAGGGTCAACACTACTTCTCCAGATCTAGTAATGACTGAATATCAGGTTGTCAGGGTCAATTCTACAAAAACAAGCTGAAAGTCACTCAAATTGCTTGAATAGATGATGAATTGATTTGAAGATCCTAATTGACTTGAAATCCACTTTTCAACACCTTTGAACCTATTAAATCTGCAAAACAAAGTCTGCAAAGACACATGCAAAGGGGGAAAATGTTGGGGGATTAGTGAATAGGGATTTGCCTTAGTCAAACCCCACTTTAGTAATTAAACCCAATTGAAATGAATGACATGCAAAGGAAATGATAAATGAATAACGTATAAGTATTGCAAAATTACCAAACCCTTGAGTATGCAAGTCTGAAGTGATGTCAATGGTTGCTCCAAAGTGCTTGAAAGTGCTTTGAATTGAAGATGCAAAATGCTTGAGTGCTTGAATGTATGTTTGATTAGGAAATTGTAGGGGATGATGTGAATTAGGAGATGTAAAATGAGGTGAAAAATGCCTATTTATAAAAATCTTGCACCTTAGTACCCGTTCATACCTCATCACAGGCTGACATGAAGTGAATTTTTAGAAAAATCCCAAAAGAAATTTGAATTATTTTGAATTTGGGGCCAAGGGGGACTCATTCGCCACCCTTGGCAAATGAGTGGACCACCTGGGACCCACAACCAAGTGTCAAAAATTAAGTCATGTTTAATGTTGTTTGTCAGGATAAGACCTAAAAATATACTTAATATAAGCATATGAGGGTATAAAAAGACAAAATAAAGCATGAGAAGGGTGTAAATAGGGAAAATATGCCTAGAAAAGTGTGAAATCTAGTTACAAGACTTTACAACACTTCATAATAGGACTTGTTAATGATTGAAAAGGTGGTTTTTAGGTGAATTGCATTAAATAGAGTCTAGAAGAGTGTAGAAATGTCTTACAACACTTCACAACACTTTCAAAAAACGTCATTCTTTGAGTTTTATCACCAAAATAAGCATGTTCAAGCCAAGATACATTATAAAATTAAAGCAACATAGCTCCAACACTATGAAACAAGGCCTAAAAGTCCATGAAAATGCGAAAGGCCCATTTTTCTACGGTCCATTTTTCCCCTACTTTAGTGAGAGAAACGTGTTTCCTCACACTAAAGTAGCCATGAACATCAAGAGAAGAGGGTTCAAATGCGCTTACGTTATCAAGATGAAATGAAACAAACAAGAGGGATGATCAATCCCCTAGGATGAAGATCCCATGGAAAATTGAACATAAGGACAAAGGAACACACATGTGTTGAAATGAATTGAGCAAAGCTTTGATCATCAATCCAACTAGTTGTGAAAAGATATCTAGGCTGATTTTTTGAAAAATAAAATGTTTACTCACTCTGGGGCAACAGAACTAGTTGTCTATGGGGTCATGAGAAGGCCCAAAAAGTAAGATACATACACTAGTTGGTTTGCACTCACAAAACTTGCAAAAAGGTGGCTATGGGGAAAAGTCATGCCGCTAGTTGGGCTTCTTGCTCAACCATGCTAAAGCTATACCCACTTGATAACTTTAACAAGGCACCAAAAAACCAAAGAAAATGAAAATTTTGGTTTAAAATAGGATGGCACTAGAGGCATGCAAGTTGTGTTATGCAAGGCGGTAAAACAAGTAAGACAAATCCATAGGTATGCAAGTTGTGTTATGCAAGGTGGCTAAATGATAATGCAAATTTGTAAAAATGTCATGTGTAATATGTTCAAAGTAGTCTTGTTCAGTTTATGCAAGGTCAATCACTTAGGGAACATTTTGTCTAATGTCTCCAAAAGAGGACCAATCAAAGAATAGTGTATTCGCAACTTAGGGGATGCAGTGTGTCGCATCATACCACAAAGAGGAATGCAATATGATGAGATAGATCACACTTATGAAGGACATCACACCTAATGTCATCCACAAAGTGACAAACACATCACGTAAATGACAAGGCTTCACTAAAAATGCAAATGAGATAATGGTAATGTATGCCCCCACTTTAAAGGAATTGCTACACATCGTTCTATGAGCAATTACTTGAAAGTAGAGAAGAAAAGGAAAATGCAAAAAGAAATCAAGACACGAGAGACAACCTAGAAAGCTCTATGCCAAGTCCTATGTTTCAAAGGTAGGTTGCATCATGTCAAGGAAAAAGAAAAATAAAGAAAAGAAAGGGAGTTTCCCCCCAAAAAAGAAAGTACACCAAACACATAAGGGATCTATGGATTTGGGGTCAGTATGTTCGTTGATGCAATGTTTTTGTATGAAAGAGCTCAAAATTGTCATCATTCCCCAAATACACATAGAATTGGAAGAATGACACAAAGAGAGTGAAAACAAAGGAAAAGACAAAGTCCATTTTGAGGAAACATGGAAGAGACATTGCGGTTTCAATGCTTTGCATCATCCCCCAAAAGGAAAACACAAGCAAGAAAGCCAAAAATGAAAAGAGAAAAAGTTGTTGGGTCAACATGAAGGAGAGATTTTGGTCTCAATGCCTTGCGTCATCCCCAAAAGGAAAAAAAAAGAAAAGGAAAAAGGAAAAAGGAAAAGGGACCATTAGCTACTTTAGTGTGAGTTTGAATAAAATTCACCCTCTCAGTAAAGTGGGGGCTATATGTAGTGTAGAAAAAATGCATTCCCTTACATTTTCACACTTTTTGGGGCCCGCCTTGCTTTATTTATCCTTTTTTATGTCTTAATTGGTCCTATTTTGCATCCAAAAGCCTAATAAACTACATATTTGTCTAGCTAATCTCGACAATCATGAAAGGGAAAATGATCATTTAATGATTTTGTCTGAGTTTCCTTGATTTTTTGGTTGGGACTAAAATGCCACTTGGGGCATCTTATTTGTCTTTTCCAAGCATTTTCTTGGCGGCGAACCCCTAAAAGTTGAAAGAACTCCCTTCTTAGGTCCTCCTAATTGAGAATTGAGTCACTTATGAGGTTGATAGTCAATCCTATTAGGGTTCTTAGGAAATAGTTGAATGACCTAAGGAAAATAGGTGGGCATTCCTCCCCCACCCTCTTTTTTCTTTTAGTTCAATTTGAAAGTATCATTTGATCTAATGTTCACTTATCAAGGAATCAAGTGACACTTCACCAATCCCATTTTATCAATTCTAAACCAAGTGAACTACTTGGCCAACTACAAACCCTTACATCAATCAAGTATCACTAGGATCTAGATTATGACTAACCTAATAGTTTTAGGCCAATTCTTTGACTATAATATACACAATTAATATTTGTCAAGTACAAAGTTGCAACTATTCAAACATGTAAAAAGGTGCCAAGTTAACTTGCAATTCAAACATGTAGTTCAAGGTATCAATTTAGTGGGTCATATTGATTAGTAAAATTGAGAACAACTCAATTTATGAGCTAGGTTGTAACCTAGGTCAATTTTCTCTAGTAAGTTTTTTTTTTTCAAAATAAATGATTAATAGTTATCCAACACATACTACCTCACAAATCAAGTTCACTTAGATATTACCATCAAAAATAAAAAATTATAACCATATAAATGAATCTAATTAATATGGATTAATTCATTAGAGGTGTTGTAGTCAAGTTATTCAATCACTTAAATTGACCTTGTTTTATAAAACTTTAAACAAACTTGATCCATCTAGATCTAGTCACTAACTTGTTATAATTTAAAGTTCCATGTTGACATGAACTATCATTTGATCTAATGTTCAACCATCATGAAATCAAGTGTCAATTCACTAATCTCATTTTACGAATTCTAAACCAAGTGAACTACTTGACCAACTACAAACCCTTGCATTAATTGTGTCACTAGAATCTAGATTATGACTAACCTAATAGTTTTAGGTAATTATTTTATTATAATATACACAATTAATATTTGTTTATATTGTTAAAAAGTTGCAACTAGTCAAACACGTAGGAAGGTACCGAGTTAACTTTTGATTTAAATATGTAGTTCAAGGTATTAATTTAGTGTGATATGTCATATTGATTTGTAAATTTGAGATCAACTCACTTTATGCTCGCTACGTTTTAACCTAAGTCTAGAGTTGTTCTAGTAAGAGGCTATATTTTTGTTTCAATGAATAGGAAACTATCTATATTAAATTAAGATAAAGATGGGTGGTAAGAAGGCACACCCCAAGAGTCATATGGGAAGCACCCAAAAAGACCAAAAGATCATAGTGGTCAAGCCCGGAAGTCCAAGGTTACAAAACATAAAAAAAGAGGGCCATTAAGTAGCCAAAGCAGTGCCAACAAAGCCAGGAGGGTCTATGTCATCCATGTTCTTCCCCCATACATTAGCAGGGTCTGGAGTGACATCAGGAGGAGGACCCCAACCATCATCAACATCTTTTGTTAGAGTTATCTTACATTAGCTAATAATTAATTAATCTTTAATTGATTATTAGTATAATTTATTCTCACACACTTTAGCTAAACTTAGGAATGCTTTATTAGTTGAGATATTATTAGATCATCATGTCACATCTCATGTGATGTTGACACTTGTCATGATCTGATCCTTTCTCATTTAGGGCTTTGCTCTTATAAGAATTCAACCCTTATTATAAATAACTCTCGGATATCATTCACGGGAAATATCATGACTTTCATATCTTCTTGAAAGCTTCTTCTGTAACTTTTCCTTCTTGATGAATATAACAATTCTTGTTTGCAGATCTCTTGCATGGAAGGTGTACTTGTTTGTTGTTTCATCCTATGGCTCATGGTTTTGTGCTTGTTTCACAATTCTAACATGGTATCAGAGTGTGGATTCGATGAAACCCTTCTTGATTTACGAGGTTTTCTTCTTCAACAAGGGTTGCAGGCTTAAGAACTGAATCCCCTTTTCTTTTTTTGAAAAATTTGTAGGTGGGAATTTTTTGAAGCATTTTTGTGTAAAAAGGACCTCGCTGTTGGATCCAGAGCTATCGAGAAAGTCAAATTTGGCTTTTGTTTCACTTGATTTTGACTCCAAACACCATATCTACAAGGTTTTGAAGCAGTTACTTTGCCTCCAGATCTAAAGGTTAGCTACATTTTTGGTGTGTTTTGAGCCCAAACAGACATTACCATTATGCTCAAAAGGCCCAAAAACCCTAAGATCGCTTGTAAAATCATCAAAATCTGAGCAGTTCACTTCTAAGCCAAAATTTTTACCAGTATCTAGCCAACCAGAGCCAAAAGCAGGAGGTTCATTAAAGGGCCACTTGAAACTACAACTGTCGCTCCCCAAAGCACCGCGAAAAGGCCACCCCTAGCTAGCTCGCAACGGAGGAGAGCAAATTTTTTGAGGAGTGCAAGAATATCATCAAAGCAGAGGCTAAAAGTGGGGACATGCAGAACCACTTTGCTGTCGACCCCAAGAGGGCGACTGACCATGGGAAGAGGTGGGTGAAGTGGGCACTTGAGCAATAGTACATGTGGCATTGCCCCAATGATCCAACAACAATTGCAAGTGAGCAACTTCAAGTGCAACTTTGTTAGCTTGCACCTAAATCTGTAAAAGCATGTTAGAACAACTAATAGCTTTTTCATATAAAGATACATTAATATCCATTTGAGAATGAGCAAATATGTAAGCATTTATGCCTTTCCAGATATTGAAAATAATTTCCACCTTGAAAGTGTGCAAAAGCTGGGTGAATTTAGTAGGAATTATGGGAGAATATCCCAACAAAACCATATGCCAGGAGAAAGGCTCTAGCCTAAAGGGTCAAAAGAAGTCATGAATCCAAGTTGAAAGACATTGAGCTCTGGGAAAAAACCAAAAAAGATGCTTAAAAATCTCAGCTTTCCCACAAAAAGGGAAATGAGGGTCCTGGACCCCCAGGTGAGCAAGTCAAGAACCCATAGGCAAGCCTTGGAAAAGAATACACCAAACAAAGTGGGAAAGTTTCAACTCAACACTTGTAGACCAAGTGGTAGCAAATCACTTATGCCAAACATGAGCCAGAGATTGAAGAAGCCACCTCTAGTTCAAACTCTGAATCATAGGAAAGTGTGGTGAAAGCCACCTATAACCAAGTCGAGGCTTGTAATTCTTGAAAGGGGTGTCTGGATACCACATCCAGTCTTTCCACTATGGTTTGGTCCCATGAATTCTAACCTTATGAAGCATTTCTACAGGAATAACATTCACTAGACCATCATAAGTAGCACAGTCTTGGTTATGAAGCTTGTACAGGGCACGAAAATATTCCCATGACATGATACGTATTGTGGGTCTATGAAATAACTATTGTAGGGTTTAGATACCCTTCTTGTGGAATCTAAGCACCTTAATCCAAGGTGAATTAGCCAATGACCGACCATTGTAAGCAAAAAAAGGTGACCACCAAATATTCTACTAGTTGAGTAAAAGCCCATCACGAAAACCAGAGCTAGCCCAATGGAGCCAGGGCTTGATAGCCTCCTAGGCATGCCAAATACTTTTGGCCACAAAAGTCCCAACAATTTGGACTAGTTCCTCCATGACCAAAAGGGTTTGAAAGCCAATCCCCTTCCAGGAGGGTCTATGGACAAGAAAGCTTGATTGAATACAATTCCTGAGAAGAATTTTCCAGGCCTCATCCCCAGTAAGGGAATAGATAATCCATTTAACACATAAAGCAGTCCCTTGTTGTTGAGTGAAGAGCAGCCCAAGTCCTCCAGAATCTCTAGGAAGGCAGCAAAATTACCAGGCAACACAGTGAAACCCTCTGTGGGATTCAGAGGAGGACCAAAGAAAATCTCAGAGTAATTTTTCAAGCTTGCCATAAGCAACTTTGGAAGGGGCCCAATAGGAAGAATAGTAGACATGGGTAGCTGCCAGAACTTTGGAGCACACCTAAAATTTCCCCACCAGAGAGAGGGGCTTGGTAATCCAGTAAGCAAGCTTCTGCTTGACTCTAGAGAGCACAGCTTGCCATAGCTTAGTCGAGGACTCCTGGAAAGTAGAGGGAATTCCTAGAAATTGAAAACTCTTTCTTGGCCCAATCCACTTCCAACCATACTACTACAACCAAGGAGGAGAAGGCAAGATAGACTGTTTGTAGCACAAAGCTTTTTGCCATTGAATGGAAGAACCAAAAGTAAGACAAAATATGTTAAGACAATCTAGGGCCACTTTAATAGTATCTTCTTCCTCCAGGAGAGTGAGGAAAGAGTCATCAGCAAAATAGGCATTAATCAACTGAGCCTGAGAGTTGTGCAAAGAGATTCCCTTGACGTGTTGATGGGAAACCGCATTGGCCAGAAGGTAGCCAAAACCCTCAACAACAAGCACATACAGAGAGGGAGCAAGTGGGCACCCTTTCCAAATGGAAAGAAAGAGTCCAAAGGTAGAGGATTGACAACCATTAATGGTGGTGCAAGTAGAGGCATCTACAAAGAGCATTCAAACATTCTAAATGAAGTTAGGCCCAAAACCCAAAGCTTGCAGCATAGCAAGAATAAAAGGCCATTCAATATGGTCATAGGCCTTAACAAAGTCAATTTTGATAAACATGGCTTTCTAGTTTGAATGCTTGGCCCATTCCATGCCTTCCCAAACAACAATGATATTGTCTAGAATAAACCTAGATTTGACAAACCCAGTTTTCTCTGAGCACACAATCTAAGGTAAAAGATGGTAGATCTTTAGAGCCAAAGTCTTGACGATGATCTTGTAGGAGACATTGAGAAGCATGATAGGTCTTCAGTTGCAAATGTCTTTCGGGTCACCAGACTCAGGTATGAATTTTATATTGCCTTTGTTTATTAGGTTACCTAGAGAATTTGCATGAAAAGCCTCTAATTAAACATGATGCAGATCTTTCCCAACACAGTCCCACAGGGCCTTGTAGAATTCACAAGGGAACCCATCAATCCCTGGGGCTTTGTCATCATCCGTGGAATGGATAGTCTCTTTGAGATCATCAATTGTTAACAATTGATCACAAAAAAATTTCTAGGTTGAGGAAAGCCTATTTGACATGACAACAAGGCAATTTTGAAGGGCTTGTTGTTGCACAAGCGTGGGTTCTTGTGCAGTGAAAACCTACTCATAATGACGCACAAAGGCTTGAAGAATGTTAGGAAGCTCAAAAATTACCTAAACACCATCTTTAATTTTTTTAATGCTCAGGGATGAGTGCCTAGCATGCAGAGCCAAAAAACTCTTTAGAGGCACAATAACCAATTTTTAACCAATGTAACCGGGCTTTGATTTGCGCACCTCTAGCAATATAGTTGTCTACAACTTGATTTTTGTGCCTTAATTCTACCAACCTAACTTGCAATGATGGAGTGTGCGAACCCTTTTCCTAGTACCTACAAAACAACATGAATAAACGATTTAGACAAGGATTTGCAAGCTAAAACAAGGATTCCCCATGAAATCCATTTACAAATCAAACTAGGAATGAAAATATTGAACACAATGCAAATGATAAAAACAAGATAAAATCTAAATTAGATATGCAAACTCTCAATCCCATGGGGGAATTGGTGCCAACATGATGTGGAAATTTGGCCCTTTCCCAATTCTTATGATGTAAGATTTGAATGTTGAAGATATTGATGATCCAATTTTGATGAAATGGTGAGAGCTCCAAACAAAATCTGCAAAAAGCCTAGCTAAGAATTCGAATGATGGATGGAAATGGCTAAGTATTTTAGCATGGTAACTTTGCTTGGATTGTGGATGATAAAATGAGGAGAGGAGCTCTTCATTTATAGGATTTCAAGATGGATGAATGTTCCAAATTTGAGCAATGTGGGACTAACATTAATCCAATGATATGGTGACACTTGTCAAGCTATGAATGGATGATGATGTGCAAGATTTGGGGTTTGTGCCAATAAACGCCAATATTTGAAATTCAAATTTGTTGAAATGACATGCTAAGAGGGAAGGGAAAATGCAATAAATGCCACTTGGCTCAAGGCAAAGGATATGTAAGAGGTTTTAAATGCCTTGTTGGATGTACATGTTGACTTGGAATTTTTGAATTCAAATTGAGAGAATATTCCAAAGAGATGCCTTGTGAGAAAATAGATTTAATAAATGAATTAAATCTATTTTCATGTGCAACTTGCATTATCTAGAGGATGTGACATGAGATTAGATTAAATTAATCAAGGGTTAATTAATTTAACAAGAGGTTAGCTGATGTGACTTATTTGACTTAGATTAATGGATTTATTTAAATCAGATAAGAGAGGAATTAAGAGGTTAATTAAATAAAGATTTTGATTTATATAATTAAAAGGGATGGTGTTAGATTAAATCAAATAAGGTTTTAATTTATTTAATTTAATGGATAGACTTTAGAGATTTAATAAAATAAATTGATTATTTAATTAAATAGAGATAATTAGATCATATGAATTGATTTAATTAACAGGAGTAAGTGGCTTAATTAGACAAGATGATTTATTTAATTAAGAGATGAATATTGATGAATTTAATCAGATAGAGGAATTTCATTAAATGGTTAAACCGAGAGATGATTTAGGAAGAAACGATGTTAGTAAGTCATGATCAAATGCACGATGCCAATCAGTATATTTTTAGTGTCTACATGCAGAAAAAAGGTTGGCCACCAAAGCCTCAGTAGCTGAGTGGAGGTCAACGATGGTAGCCTCATAAGACCACTGACAAAAGATAGCCAGCTAGCACCCATAAATGCATAGAAATCTAGTCGTGTGAGTGGTAGCATCATTCCACCAAGTAATCCATCCTGTATGATGAGTTGGCTTGCTCTCCAGATTCCAAACTCTGTGAATGTGGGCCAGCATAGGCTTGTGGCAAAGTAAAGACGTGTTTAGAAAAAAATACTTTTACATGTGCGAGGCTGTCGAGTCTCCCATTCAATGTGAAAAGAAATGGGGAAGTGACCTCTAACAAAATAACATCTACTAATGGCTTAACTAGGAGAGAAGAGCTATCAAAAGAGAAAAAATATTGAGCCAAGATCATGGCATGATCAAGGTGCTTAAATATTCTGCCAGAACCAGCCTTGTAATTACACCAAGTGTGCTAGAGAGAATGAGAATTGCGGCGACCAATGTTGGGATCAAAGAGCCCCAATTTATTGTGCATGTAAAACCATGCCTCCCTTTTGCTAGCTTCCCATATGAATGGTAAGGTTTCATCTTTGTCATATGCCATCTCAACCATATTGAAATCCCCACATAGTAACCAAGTAATAACTAGCAATGAATTAGCAATCCAACGCCAGAGCAAAGAATGTTCCACAACATCATTAAAATAATAGACATTAATAATCCCAAAGGAATGATTATCAATGTTGAGAAGGATCCAGACGAGCTAATGAGTGGGATCATATCTGTAGTCGACCACACAAGAGTGCCACCGTGGGGACAAAAGGGTGACAGCATCGCCATGCCCAACATCATGAGCAATACAAAACATTTTATTGGCTGGCCAAATAGAGTGACAAGCCACAACAAGCAAAAAACCAAAAAATTTAAGTTCTTGGAGACAAAGCACTTAAATACCAAAATATTTACGCAAGGTATCTCTAACAAAATACTTTCTGGAGAGGTATGTTAGACCTCAAACATTCCATGAGAGGAAATTCATGAATGAAACTCCTCCATATTATCGAAGTTTGGTTCCTCTTCATTCAGAGAAGAGAATGATTCTACAAAATTTTTGGTGGAACTAACCCAATCTAGAAAGGAGAGGAAAACCTTTGCTTTTCTTAAACATATTCCCCTTCTTCCCTAGGAGGAGAAGAGCCACAAGACTACCTTTGAGCTCCCATCATGGGATGAGAAACATTCAACTATGCTATCATGACAACATTAGGTTGAGGCGTTGCCTTTGGCCTAGGCTACAGTGGAACATAATCAGCCCCAACAGAAGCTTCCTTCCCCTTCATTGAAGGGTTTCAAACAACTTTCGTTGGTTCAGAGGCCTTGGGGGCCAACCCAGAACTAGTGGACTTATTCTTGTAGTTTGTAACCATAGTCCATTTATCATCAAGTTTGGCAGCAAAAGCATCCACCAGAAGAGGCTTTTCAACATCTCATGGTGGAGAAGGTGTATGAGGCACTTCCAAAGGGCAACCCTTGATCTTGTAGTTTGCGGAATGACACCTATAACATGTGT
Source organism: Sequoia sempervirens (assembly GCA_007258455.2). Classification (NCBI taxonomy): domain Eukaryota; kingdom Viridiplantae; phylum Streptophyta; class Pinopsida; order Cupressales; family Cupressaceae; genus Sequoia; species Sequoia sempervirens. Next base: position 11,706 of record VDFB02010979.1, read on the forward strand.
TGGGAAGATTAAAATAAGTAACCTTTTGGGTATGTCAAAGAGCTCCAATTTGGATATCAATGGAGTCTTTCAAATCTTTTGAAAGGTCCACTTCCACACAAACCCTTTTTGGGGGTTAGGCCTGAAAGAACCTAACTATCTCAATGCAAATAACCCTCCCCAGTGAGGATGCAATATGATTCAAAAAAGGCACACAAGGCAAGGGTAAACTAGGAAATTCAATCCAGACCAGAACCCTCAACTTGGTGTCATTCGAGACAACAAAGTCCTAGGTCCATGCCAGGAAAACTAACAAAGAAGACCAGACATACCAAGGACCATGGGCTAAGATAGCCTGTACATGATTGAACTCCACAAAGTGGAACAAAAAGAAACCCTTGGTTAAATTTTTGACCATGACAAGATAGACCCCATGAGGGACCCAGGCCTTGCTGGCCCACTCTTTAAGGACACTTTCAAGGGGAGTTCTCCCAAAAAAATACCTGACAAGGGTGTGTTGCTCAAGCCATTGACAAGTGTATCAAAATATGGTAAAGGAAAAACCACATCAATTGGTGAATCATAACACTTACCTCATGAAAGACTTTGGAAATGAATTTTTGGGGACATTTGTTCAGAGGAGGAGCCATTGAGCAAAGTTGATGAACTACTAACACCAACATGAACTATCGGGTTAGAGCTAGTTGAAGGCATATTAAAACACAAAAACCTCATTAAATGCAATTGTACACATAGGAAAAGAGGAGTTTCCTGCGCTAACAACACAATATGATGCAAGAGGGGCCAAGAATGACCACAAATAGCACAAAACCCTAGCAGAGCTCATACACCTTCCCTTCCTTTCCCTCAAGAGGCTATGTTTTTAAAAGAAATGATTAATCTATTAGATGCCACACATGGAGGGGATCCCAAGATTCCATGTAAGGCATACATTAACACTTTCCAAACATATTATGATAGGTGTAAAAGAGAATTATATGTGGATGGATAAAGTTTAATTGAAATATAATCTTGGACTATCTATTTTAAGTAGTGCGCAAGAGCATCTTGGAAGAAGATGACTTTCATCTTTTAAATAGGAGTGTCTAGTTTAACTAGTTGACTAGTCAAACAAGGAGTTTCATTTGCATCCATGGGTTTGACTAGTCATAATGACCATCATTTTGATGCCTCATTTGGGATGATCCCATAGTTTTGGTGAAATCATGTATTTCCCAAATAGAAAAACTTTATAAATACAAGCCCTAATATTTTGGGTCTATATTAGTTTGTATGGTATTGTAGGTATTTAATGTTTTCTAGTTAAGGTTAATTATCAACATGATGTGGAAGTTTTAAAATAAAGGCTACATTATTTGCAAGATGTTATCGATATATTATAATTCTTGTCTTAAGTTAATACTATGAAATAACATTTGCGGCTAGCTTTTTCACTCAAAATGGTTTTTCTTTTTTTTGAAATGGTAAAATTTGTGTTGGGTTGAAATTAGATATGAAAATTAGGGTTGTTGCATATGAATGCCAATGGTTCTTGCAATTAGGTTTTTAATTAGAAAAAAAACTAAACCATAATTTATAAATGAAAACATTAAATGCACAACCAAAAAAACTTAAAGAAGGCCAAAAAATTAACTTGTAGGTCACTAAAGCTTGCAAGGTCGATAGGAGGAGGTGGCAGGTGAGTTTTGGTGGTGGAAGGATGTGGAAATGCAGGTGCCTATTCTTGTTCATCGTTGTTCACTTACCATTGCTGGGAAAAATGACCCATAGTAATTTTTTCAAAAATAAATATTTTAAATCAATCATGGGTACCCATTTAGGATGGTATCCCAAAGCATAGCAAGTAAATTTTCTAACTAGAGATCAATATACACATTCCTAAATGGGTACTCGTTCTTGTCAAAAATTTCCCTTTGCACAAAACTTCCCCTCTTTTTGGACCCAACTTCTCACAAGTGCCCTCATCTCAAAAATAATATCTAATACCACTTCTTTCGATAGACCAAATATATTCTTTTATTTTTTATTATAATTTTGGCCACATGTTAGAACTAGCTCTGATGATTGCACTAACACTGTAGCTGCTTCCACCAATCTTGACATTGTCAAGGCTTGAGCCAAGTTAGTCCTATATCCTTCTCTTGTACCCTCTGTAAGAATTCTTCAAAACTCACATGTATCCTAGATAAGTTTCTCCAATCTCATTGTTGGATATGATATTTTAAGAGGGTGATAGTTTTTAAACTCGTACTTCATTTTTACTTGCTCACCTTGAATATTTCCTAAAATATAAACGCATGTCACCATTAGGTTTTGTCAAAGAGAGGCATAAAAGTCTATAAAAATATCACTTAAAGTTGATACTTAATAAAAATTTAAATAAGCTTCATTATCAAGTTTCAGGAATTAGCCATATCTTATGTCAATTGATGTCAAAAGCTCAGAATCCATGATTAAGAAAAGTCAAACAATCTTGTCAGGGATCAAGTTTTGGGTATAACACTTATCACATATCTCACAAAGAATTTAGATAAAACACTTTTTTGTATCTTTAGCTTCATTTAATACCAAAAATAAAAATAGATAAAACAGTCTTGATGCCTCAATTCCATATATAATAAACAATGTTATTAATTGGAGATCAAGAATCAAGAATACCTTATGGCTCATACCTGACAAACTAGTTGACACAACGTTTCATGCCAACCCAATGTTTATTTGGAATAGGATATTAAGAGTTAGGGATTGGTCCTATTGCTTCATTCTTGTTGATGATAACAAATTTTGGGAGAATAACACTTAATACCAAGACATGTCAAGGATCAGGCTTCAGGAATATCTCTTAGCACATTCTATGAAATAGGTAAACATGAGGGTGTGAGCCAAATTATTGATGCCCAAAACACTTCAACTCTTAGAGAAAGGTGTCAAATATTGGGACCAAGAAGGATATGATATTTATGCCATTAGTGGCCCCATATTAAGGTGGACTCTCCATCGTTGATATCCAAAATACTTAATTATGGGTGAAGATATCGAGGATGGGGTTAGGGATGACTTATAACCTTAATCCAAAATATATTAGATGCTATCATGAAATATTAGGGACTGAGAAGGATCTGATATTCATGCCACTAGTGGCTCCATGATAAGGTGGACTCTCAATCGTTGATGTACAAAATATTTAATTAAGTGTGGGTCCAGAAATTGAGGATGGAGAGTTAGGGATCACTTATAACCTTAATCCAAAATAGATTAGATGCTATCATGAAAGTTTGAACACCAAAATTTGAAGGAATTAGGAGCTTTTGGATGTAAGGTGTTAGGAGATTAGGGATTGGGTCATAACCTAAACCTTATGACTGATTAGCATTAAGTCATTAAATGCTTTATTACTTTGATGAATTATAGTGACATAACCACAAACAACCTCATTTGATAAGTTGGGATCAAAGAGGATTTTACAAGACCCAAAACAAAAATAAAAATGAAGAAAAAACAACTAAATAAGGTAAAAACAACATAGCAAACTGAATTGAACCTAATAGGAAAAATAAGAATTTTAACACAAAACATGAAACAAAGGCAACAAAAAGAAGAAAATTTAACAAGGGCCAAGTCACAGGCAAAAAAAATAACTTCATTAAAACCCAAAGTGAAGGCATGAAACTATTCCTAGAAACAATGGAAAAGGCAAGAACAATGCATGGGAGGCACTAATGAACACAAGCATGGGAAAAAGCACGAACACAAACACCCACATAAAAAGTTTAAGTGCCAAAGAAAGAGGGATGGAAAATATAACTCAGATTGATCTAGACTTCAATAAAATTAGAGAAAATTTAAAAGCTTTAAAGCAGGGGTGATGTTTCTCCCATAATTCACTATAACATGGTCAACTATATTTTTCTCTGCACGACTTGACTTTATTTCAGAAGTCACATGGGAAGTGATCTGTAAATGATGAAATGAAGGACCCGCAGCCACTCAAGTAAATGTTGAAATGATCATATCACTAATGGGTTACAGCTGTATTGCGGAAATTGTAAGGAACGCCACTTCATTTTCAGTAGGAGTTGTCATTTTCACACTGATAGTAGATGTTGAAATGATCATGACTGATGTTACAGCTGTATTGCGTAAATTGTAAGCAACCCCACTTCATTTTCAGTAGGAGTTGTCATTTTCAAACTGTACCTAACATATGTTAAAACAGCCCACAGATTAACGCATCCAAATTGCGTAAATTGTACACAAGGCGTCTTCGTTTTCAAAATTCACTTTTTTGCGGTTTCTCTCCTCCCATTGAATTTTATAAGAAAAAAATTTTATTAAACAATAGGCGGTAACATCAGTCCTTATAATTTTGTCGGTGCACCCTGGATAAAGATAGGCGGGAATTATTAAGATGAGAAACTAGGTCCATGGTAAACATGTGTTTATATATGAAGATTCTTGTTTTGAATTTGGATTTTAACTCTTCTAAAATTTAATTGGAATTAGACAAGCGTTTTCAATTTGGCTTACATTTTATTATTTTACCTCTTCTTTTTCACATTTATGGGAGTTTTACATACTCTGTTATGATTGATCTATGATATTTTTGGTTTCTAATCTTTGTAGGTGCATAGGTATTCATTTCCTTATAATTTTATGCTTTCTAAACTAGTGTTATTATGCACCTATTTTCCTTTGTATACATATGTATATCACAACCAAGTATAAAACTTAACTTTTGTTATCCTAGGATATATAGTTTACTATTTTACTTTTTCTTTTATTCATATGCATGGGAGTTTTTCATACTATGTTATGATTAGAAGTTGATTTATGACAATATTCAAGACATCGAGGAAGTCTTCTTCAAATTGAGCATAACACTTCTTTGCAGTAAATATTGAGCTCCAAAACTAATGAAATTTAATTTATAACCTCTACAAATAGTCCTCAACTTGAATCAAGTGGTTCCTAAATTTTGTAGATGCATATGTATTCATTTCTTTATTATTTTATGCTTTCTAAACTACTGTTATTCAACATCTAGTTTTCTTTGTATACACATTTATATCACAAACAAATATCAAACTCAACTCTCATTATTAAGTATTAAAATAGGAAATGTGTAATCTATCACATTTACGTTAACACAATAATACAAATTTAAAAACATAAGAAAATAATAATTAACTTTTAAGAATAAAGAAAAATATATCAAATTTTGTTGAGTTTGATTCTCATTATAAATCCACTTTTTATTTTTATGTGTTAGAATAGTCCTATTACTTTGGCCTTTTGCTGGACTATTTATATTGCCCTCCAATAATTTCATTCTAACATTCTCAAATATCTTCTTTCGAATAATGGTGTTAAGAAAAGTGGGTCAGTAGCCAGGAAAATATGTTTTTCTCTGCATGAATTTACTTTGTTTAAAGACCTTAAAAATAAATATTGAGACCTTGTTTAAAGACTAGTCTAATATTTGGTATTTACAATTGATGA
>VDFB02010981.1:0-12698 GCA_007258455.2 Sequoia sempervirens
TCCAAGCCTGTAAGAATGCTCCTGAGGTCTTTCTCCATGCAAGGGAGAAACCATAGTAAGGGAATCAGTTTCACAGATAACTATAGTCCATTCCAATTCCCACGCTTTTTCAAGGGCATAAGAATGGCACATCTTTCCTTCCATCTGATTATTGGGGTTGATCCCCATAGCAACTGAGAAGAAAAAACAAATTGACCCACCCTTATACCGACCAACTCCTCCAATCCCCATAGCTCTAGGGTTTCCATTGGAAGAGCCATCAGTATTTATTTTGAAACTATTTGAGGGGGGAGGTGACCATTTACTAGATCTATTGACTTTTTGAGAGACCCGAAGGGAAGGTTCAAGGGCCCCAAGGGAGAGCAGCAGCAAATTGAAGCTCAAGGCTCTTTGAGTCTCAAAGATCAGAGGGAGAGAGATCCACCACCATAGAACACAGCAAAACTGGTCTCCTTCACAGAGTCTAGAACTTTTTTCCAGGTTTGAGATATCAGATTCTGATGACATTGGAAGATCCAACAATTTCGTTCTAACCATATTTTCCAAATGATGAAAATAGGGCCAATCTCCCAAGCAACATTAAGTAAACTAGCCATAGAAGGAGGTTGCTCCATGCTTGCCTTTGGCAAAGAAGTGGCTACCATCGTCCCCAAATACCTAAAGCCAAAGGACATTGAAAAAAGAGATGGGCAACAAATTCATCTGCATTGCCACAATGAACACATTTGAAGGGCCCTAGAAACCTCTCTTTTGGATATTATCTCAGGTGAGGCACTTATTTTGATAGAGAAGCCAAATGAAGAAATTACACTTGGGTCAACTAAATTTGTTCTAGATTCTCTTCCACCAAGGAAAGGCACGGATCTCACCATTATGCTCAACAAGGGACTTGTACACAAGATTCACAAAATAAGTCCCTTTAGGATCCTGCCCTTATGCAAGAACATCACCACCTTTCACAAAGCAACAAGGGCGAGAAGCAAGAATTGGGGCTAGAGTGTCTTGAGTGGTTGAAGATCCTCCATTAGGCCAGCTACTAGCTTCCTTCCACTTATAGAACAAGGGACTGCCCATTACAAAAAGACTCTTGAGGTCAACAATTGAAGTGCACCCAATATCAATAAAGGTTTGGCTTAGAGGTTGAAGGATAGGAAAAGAAGAAATAATTGGAGGATGATAATCTTAGGTATCACTCCGAAAATGAGCCCATTGTCCATTTTTAACAATCCATAATAAGCCATCCTTAACTAGCGAAGCCCCAATCTTGATTGTAGTCCATATCATTGAGTTTTTGCCAACAAGACTCACTCTAGGAATCTCATAATCATCTTTGGCTGTTTTCTTTTTAGATAAATAAGGAACTAAATGATCTTTTATTGCAAATACATGATCATCCGCTTGGCCTTTATCTCTTTCTTCTTGTGAGCTGACAACTATTGAGCATCTGTGGGTGTAGGCATCACATCCTTGACGATTTCCCAAAGATCATTTTCCTCCAACAACAAAGTCATCTTGACTTTCCAAGGTAGGGAATTTATTGCACCATCCAGTCTATCCTCAAAGCTAAGGCTAGCTGATGCCATTAATTTTTTTTCCTTAACAAAAAACAGTCCTAGATCTGGAAATAATAAACTGCTCAACTGCTTTTGAAAATACCTATGTCACGGATTGTAAACCCAGGCCGTCACTCTTGCTACAAGTAACAACTTTGCTGCCATAGCTGTGATCATAAAAATCCTAGCCGCAGATTTACTTTTGTAAAAATGATAAAAAAAAACTTTTGAAAACACTGGAAAAAAGATGCTGACCTATAACTTACAATTTTTCTAGAACAAACCTTCACAATACCATAGAAAAAATATGATGCAACTCAGCCCTATTTTGGGCCGCAATTTTCTTGCACAAAGAAAGAGATGTGAAACTAATTAAAAAAAGACCCTTGCTTTCCTTGCAAAACAGCCTGCAAATTATAGGTAACTTTTTGCTGCAATTTTCATCCAAATCTACCCACAATTTTCATAAAAAAACCTACACTTTCACAAGGAAAAAATTTGTGTGATTTTCCAAAGAAAAACCCCAAAATTTCTTGCCATGGGCTGTGAGATTTTCCTCGTTCTTCTGGCTCTGATTCCATGTAAGGTTTCAAGCAAGATGATTGAAGTCCTAATGTTTAATAAACAAAATTATTCTTCTAACATTGCTTCAATCACACTGTAATGTACCTTACCTGACTTTGCCCTAGAATTTGCTTGTAGACTAAATTTAGTGTTTCTTCTTTTCAAATAAATGTTCTCTTTAATGAAATGATCTTGGATTGAAATCTGCATTCACCATATTAACAACATTTCCACATATACACATATCTGTTAGCATTAATATCTAGATATCTAAAACATAAACACAATCACAAAGCAATAGTGAAGACATATGAGGAGTGGCATGGAAGATCTGCCCGAAGCTATCCATCTAAGCCCAAGAGCACAAGCGTCCGTTCAGGACAACCCACCCCTTGGCCTCGAGTGTCAGGACGTCTAAACCAAGACAATTCCACCCTCGGAGTGGCGTGCTTAGTAAATACACTTGTACTTGCTTTCTCCACCCATGTCATCATCTCGGAAGACACTTAACTTATTGGGGACAGTCGGGGGAGTGGATAAGTGGCTTGGGCCTAATCCCTCCATGGCCGCGATGGATCTTGAGTGGGACCCCCACCCCTCCATGGCCCACACATGCCTTGGGACTGGGCGGACTATGAGTGGAATTTCCACCCCTCCAGGGCCCATCCTTGCCTTGGGTTTCGGGGGCGGACTTAAATGGGGTTTTTACGCACCACTTCCCTTGCACCCTTCCTCCCAATAAGCTTGCAAACACAAAGAAGACAATCTTTTAGCAATCAAATACATTTGCATTTATTATTGATTCTTTAAGTCAATACCAACATCATTATCATCATGTTAATACTAAAGAAAGCATTACACCAATAATTAGATTAGCAATATCTGTTTCTCATATTCAAAATATGCTAAATATTATTGCTAAGTGAGTACATCACCTGAACTGTTGTGTCTTCCCATGACTCTTTATTCCTTAATCGCCTTCCTTCAATCTAACATTTGATTGATCATAGGATAAAAACATATATAAATAAATATCAATCTATTCATTTTTATATTAAGATCGTCATTACTTATGTTGTACCCAAAATATTTTTTTGGCATTCTACTTAAATTGAGCTAAATCATGTAAAAATGTTGTCAAAAGTATGTTTTAGGTCAAACCAAACATAAGGTTTTTGTGGGTTTGTGTCAAGGAAGATGCTTGCAAATTTTTGAAAAATTTAAAATTAGGGTGTTTCGTACCCCTATTTTTAGGGAAAACCCCAAAAATAAGACCTTTCTAGAATTGATTGAAAATGATTTTGATAGGATGAATTGACTTCACGATCACACCAGTCAAGTCAAAATCACCAAAAAGTTTGTTTTACTCTGGTGGGTCTATTTTCATTTTTCAAGAAGAAAGTTATGAGCTCTGCAGCCATTAATGGTAGATTGGCCAGTACCAGATGCTGAAAGCTAAGCCTCAAAAGCTTCAACGAAGAATCCATGGCGGAAATGCTGAAAAAAATGCTCTGTGACGGAGGGGATTTTCAAAATTGAAAAATGCCAAAATTTGGCTAAGTTTGGAGAATGCACGCCTTGCTACCAAGAGGAGGCTAGGTAGTCAAATGCCTTAGTCATTTTTCCAACAATTGTACATGCAACATGATGAAGATGATTGATTGGATGCATGCGTCCGCATCATCAACAACAATGATCAAATCAGTCACGATGCTTGACAATTTCGAAGCATGAAGAAATGAAGATTTTCAAAGGAAATGATCAAACTGCAAGCTAAAAGCGCCCCTACTGAGAAAAGGTGCCCTTTGATCTCATAGGCCAAATGCAATCATCAAATCTATTTTAGCAATCATCTTCTTCGTACTCCTGCTGGCTTTCCAACGCATTGTCAAGCGAGACCATTTGATTTAGAGATCACTGGCAAATGTCAACAAAGTTAGGAGATGCTGTAAGCAAGAAGCATCCAAAATGGCAGTCCAACATGAAAAAGGTGCCCTTGCTGAAGAAAGGTGCCCTTGAACAAGATGGCCCAGATGTTAGTTTCTGACAAAACTTGTCTTTGGGAAATCTCTCCGGTGTCAACCTAGCTTCAAGATGAACCTGTTTGTCAGCCTGCGAGACACATCAAACAACGACAACTGTTGATCGTTAGAGCATGTAAAATGGAAGATGAATAAGTGAATTTCAAGGCAAAAGCGCTCTTGTTGGCTAGGGACACCCTTCATTTTAAGTCACTTGATGTGGTTCTCAACCATTGCTTCCTACAAGACATCTTTTCAGCACTCTCTCAGCTTTGCGATCAATCCAGCTACGTGTCCACAGGACCTATCAGGCAATCAAAGGCAGAGATCAAGCAGTAGACACCTAATGGTGAAAGTTGAAGGAAGAATGCCAAGAAATTGGCTAGGTGTTAAGGAAAAGCGCCCCTGCTGAAGAAAGGCACCCATCTTTTTGGGCAATCAAATACAGTGTGCAGGCTTAGTGCCCCCCAGGATGATCTCCTTTGTTTTGATCGATCTCAACAACATCATTAGCCAACACATTAGACAAATTAGTCATCTAACAATGGAGATCAAACTGAGGTAGTTTACAACATGAAAATAATTGGTCAAAAAGCCAAAGGCGCCCCTGCTGAGAAAAGGCGCCCATGCTTTTGAAGGATTGAAACTGACTTTTAGGATTTGCGAAACCAGTCATCCTTTCCAAGATTGAGTTGGTTATCCAACACATCATCAAGCGAGATTATTAGACTTGTCAATCAACAGTGATCTCAGATTGAAATACGAAGGGTCAAAATGAAGAAATTGAAGAATAGTCAAGAAATTGGCCAAGTCTAAGGGTAAAAGTACCCCTACTGAGAAAAGGCGCCCTTGAATTTGGAGCCTCAGATTCTGATTTTTGGCTTGACATCTCCCGAGCATACTTCTTTAGTATTGTTCCATCTCAGCAACGAATCCATCAGCAGCTGCTAAAGATCAACTGAACGACCGGGAGCAAGGATCAAACAGAGGCACTTCACCATGAAAAATAATGAAAAAAGTGTTCAAACTCAAGAGGGATGCCTAAAAAGTCAAAGAAAGATATGTTGACTTGAGTTAGAGATTTTGGAGGCAAACTTGGCTCAAACGACCCACAATCAGTGGAAATTAGTTTTAAGAACTCCAGATGAAGCCAAATCACTCCTCAATCATGAGTTGGCACCCAAACTTGATGCATTCAAAACTTGAATCATTATACATCAAGCCTAGGCATCATATTTCATTATCTTTCTTTGTAGGTTGAAGGCTAAAACAACATTTTCTTCTCCAAGATGTCTTTTCAAGATTTGACAAAGGGGTTTTCATCATTCTTCATATTTTTAAAGATTAGTTGCACAGAAGGACAATTTATTAGAGGTTGCATCGAAAGGCATAATTTTTCCAGAAAGACAGTTGATAACTTCCAATCTTCTTCTTCTCTTTTTCCTCTTTTCTTGTCTAAGATCTTGCATGTCCAAGAAAATGGTAGATATTCATAGATCTAGTCTTCTGGGTATGATCAACATAGCATATTCAACAAAACCCACATGTCAGATTTTACCAAAAAAAGTTGTCATGCTGCCCCTATTTTTTAGGGTTTTTGGAAGAAGTCATAATTTCAAAAATCAGACAAACTGGGTTTGTTTAGCTTTGAAGCGCCAACAATACCCATGTGTTAGATTTTTTCGGGAAAAATAAACCTCTGTTGCCTTTGAAACCTCTGCCCCGAAGGGCTCTTGCATGTATGAAGAAAAGTGATTTTTTGGGATTTTTGACGTTCTGGGTCCATTTAGAAAATTATTCTAAGCAAAAACCACGTCTCAGATTTTTTTCATAAAAATTACCCCTTGACAGGGTATTTTTAGTAGTTGCAGAAAAAGTTGTCTGAACATATCCGTGTTTACAGTCAATTGTCGAGTTTTTTAGAATATAGTACTCTCAAGTTGAAATCAAGACCAAGATGGTCCTACTTCACGATTTTCTGAAAACATTCGACAAGGACATGCATCAAGTGAAACCCGTAGTCAAGTTGGACGCCTTGGAAGGTGTAAATAACATCACCGCTCAATGGATAGTGAAAATGCAGAAGGTAGTCATTCCAAGCATAGAGCCGCCACCCAGTTACTACCACACTACCTTCCACACTTCATGTCAACACGGCTGGATGACGCAGCTGTGAAATGCATTGAGTATCAACAACAACTTGCGCATGGAGAGGAGATGCTAAAACACCATGTCATCATCCTACAGAGCATTGATTGTCCAGAGGCTAAAGAAGTCAACACATGGATTGAGGAGCTGTTGACTGAGGGTGATGAGGTGTAAAGACACCTTGTTTGGGACGTCCTATTCTATAGGATGGCATTTATGATTAACAATAGTTAACTTGATGCTTCTTTCCAAGTTAACTAACTGTCCCTTGAATCATGCATGTCTATTTCCATTAATGGGGGATGTTTGTTTTGACTTCCATTGATTGTGGATGTTTGTTTTGACTCCCACTAATCATGGATGTCTATCTTAGAGACACCTATTGTACTATAAGTTCTCTTGTAGTTTAGTGCCAGTTAATGTGATGTTCCCGCTCTAGTAAGTTCTTAGGAGCCGTGTGTTAGCCTATCTCTTGGACCCTTGTAGGCTAACAGGTTTGGTTAGAGGGTTTGGGACGTCCTATTCTATAGGATGGCATTTATGATTAATAGTAGTTAACTTGATGCTTCTTTCCAAGTTAACTAACTGTCCCTTGAATCATGCATGTCTATTTCCATTAATGGGGGACGTTTGTTTTGACTTCCATTGATTGTGGATGTTTGTTTTGACTCCCACTAATCATGGATGTCTATCTTAGAGACACCTATTGTACTATAAGTTCTCTTGTAGTTTAGTGCCAGTTAATGTGATGTCCCTGCTCTAGTCAGTTCTCAGGAGCCATGTGTTAGCCTATCTCTTGGACCCTTGTAGGTTAACAGGTTTGGTTAGAGGGTCAGTGGCCTTATTTGGTGGGCTTTGTCGTTCTCATCCTTTGAGTTCAGTGATTGGCTCATGGCAGGCTTTGGCAGTTCAAGGGTTAACAGCTTCTGACGGCACACCATTATGTGGGGTTATGAGCGAGTTATGAATATTTCAGTGGATTAAAGTGTTTTAATATATTTGATGGAATATTATAAAGTCAACTTGATTTTATAATAAAGTAAGCACTTAAATTTATTTAAGTGAAAATTAAAAGCACTTTAGTGAAATATTTCATAAAGTGATTAATTAAATCACTTAAAGTGGGCGTCCAAGTATTTTAATGAGAACTATTGGAAAAGGTGATTGTTGGCGTTTAAATTCGCACCTCTGGAATGCGGATTTGAAAACGGACAGCTATGCACAGATAAACTGCTCTTCAAATTAGGAGGGGAAGCTCCCTTTTGCTGATGGTGTTTGAAAGAAAGTAAACTAAAACTAAGTTGCCTATCTTTTTGATCAGCTTAGAGCACAAGGTTTTTTAAACACAAATGCCGCAGCTGAGATTTTCTAAAATAAGAAGTTCAACTACGACTAACTTAAACTAAAGACGCTCCTAACCTCTCAAGTAATAGCAGAGCAAGAGAAGTTAGAAATTAACAAGGTAGATTCTTTGACAAAAATACTTCAATAATCTCTCTTTCAACGAACAACTACACACTTCGCTGCAAGCTGAAATAAAGATCATAAAAGTAGAACATAGATAACGGAAATCTGAGATTTTGGACCAAGGCAAAAGAGGCTCATGATTTTATTACTCAAATCTCTAAAACAGAGCTCACTTCTAACATGCCTTGAACAAGAAATTGCAGCTAAAGAGGCTTGCAAACTTATTCTTAACACAATAGAAAACAACAATCTCACTAACTCCTTGTTGGCTAAAGAGGCTCAACAATTTGCTTATCACAACACAAATGAACAATACTTGAGCAACAAATAGAAGGCACAATAGGCTCAGTTTTGTTCTCACTAGCACGGTTAAAAAACTAAATGAGCAAAGGCTCTTATTTATAGACAAGCGAGAGGAGTAGGGAACCCTAAAATCTCCTTGCTTTCACAATCTAGGGCTTGCTCAACAAGCAAGCTTTATTACTAAATCTAGAAAGATAAAACCCTAGAAAGCAGAAAAAGCGGGAAACGCCAACTATTACATCTTATCTTCTTTCTATCCTCAAACAATGGATAAGGATTATTCCAAGAATAGAAAGAAAGCGGGAAAGAAAGCTTCTAGAAGAAAGCTGCTTTAAAGCTCGATCACATCCGCTAGGAAGTTAGAGATTGTGTCCCGATTCGGTGCATCTATGCCATCAACAGCAAAACACCGCTTTTCAAGAATATCTTCAGCATCTGCAATGGATCTTAGGAAATCTTCAACCTCATTGGCCGCTTTATCGAACTTTGCTGACATCACTGAAATATAGCCTATCCTTCCGCCAACTGGACTGCAAATGTGAACAATACTGCTGGAACTGATTTTGCACCTCCTCAAGCTTGATGTAAGAACCGTCTTCAAGACTGTATTGAGAGGGGATCTCTATGACGAATTCGCTGATGAAAAGAAGAGCTTCAACCACCCTTTGTCTGTAGATGATGAATTCTTTAGATATCCTCTCATAGGTTTTAACTTTGAAAACATGACGCTCCCTCCAGGCAAGGATTTGTTTCTTGTGTTCTCTGGAAATTGTTGAATTGTAAGCCGTGTCTAAATCAGCAATGATAATCTCATGTCTCGGTCTTACTTCAGCCAGTGTCTGTTCAAATTCTTGGATACCTTGACGTAGCTTATGAGCGCCTTCCCTTAACTGAAACATTTGTGCCAAGATCTCCCTTCCTCTGACAATGAAGCTCTCGATCCACTCCTGAGTCTCTTTCCCACATATGACCAGCTGTCTTAACTGATGGTGATCAACCGGTGTCTCCAAGACTTGGGGCAGCAACTGGGTTGCTTGCGAAGAACCATGAACAAGGTTAGAAATGAAAAGCTTGAGCTGCTGATTTTTAGGCTTGAGGGCTGCCTTGTCTTCTCCATCTTTAAGCACTCTTTCTTGAAGGTTTTCGGATACAACTTTGAAGAGACTCAAATCTGCATGTCTGGTATTTCTACCGAGATTAGCCTTGACCATGACGAAATCATCCATATTTACCTCATCCCTATTCTTATCTTCTGGGGGCACTGCAGTCTCTATGACTATCTCGTTATCAGGATTCCTATCAAAGTGAACTTGCTTCTTTGCCTTCTTCTTAGGAGGTTCCTGATAGATGTATCGAGATCATCAACACTCACTTGATATGAAGGCCTTCTCCTAACCCTTCCCAAGGAGTTCTCAAGCCAAGACACAGTAGTATCTTTACTAACTTCCTCAGGAGGTACTGCTGCAATCTCTTCATCATCTTCGATATCAAGATCAATGTGAATTGGTGAAGAACCCGTCAAAGGTACAGAAACATGTGTTGAAGGTGGCTCCTCTGCTTCATTCTGAGGTATGGGCTCGTCAGGAGGAACTTCTGAATCAACTATAGGCTGCTCTTGTATAACTATGCCTGAGAAATCCAACCTTCTTTTTACATTTCTATTTGATCTACAACCTTTGACGCCATCTTGAGACTGACTTTTACCCTTTCCCTTCGACTGTGCTCTAGAAGAAGGGGGAATTATCCTTGGCGGCTCTGCTACTGGAATGGAGTTCTTCCTTTTAAGCACTAAGAAAACCTTACTATGCTCAATGACTTGTCTTGTTCTTTCTTCAACTGAAAGAGATTCCTTGTTTGCCCAATTAACTTGTGGAAGAGGCTGATCTTCGATTCGTTTCTGAGTGTACATCAGTAGAAGCACATCTTCATCATCATCAGAGAGCCCTTCTATATCTTCATTTAAATAGTCTTTCATCTGATGGAGAGTTAGCCTGCTGTAACTACGCCTTCGCACTTCAAACTCATCTGCACAGTTAGCCCAAAAATCTTCAAGTGCGGGTATGTGATTATAGTTCTTCTCCAATCGGCCAGCGTAGACACCATGAGGATCAAATGATCGCCTCTCGCTGTAGGATTTGAGGCCGAATTTATCTAACTCTTCTCCAACTGTCCTGGCATCTGCAGCAGTCCTGCATGTGTAAATACCCAACCCTAATGGAAAGTGAAGAGAGGGTTTCTTTCTATTTCTCAAGACTGTGTGGACACTGTGAGCCTGCCTCAGGAATTCCATGAAGATGACCTCATCTGACGGATACCTTGGCAACATGAGCGGGGCACCTGAATAACCATAGACCCTATGATAGGTAAAGGTAGGAAACTGTATAAACCAATCCGCCCATTCCGCCATTGCTGCTGCCTGGCAAGCCCCGAAGAGATCTTGAGGCGATGCAATTCGTTTGTCTAAGTCCCTTGCTGTGGCCACATCAAGAATGCCTCGTTCACCCTTTTGTAGTGGTGCAGCGACTTTGTGGAGATTGGCCCGGGGATAATACGAGTTATATATGTGTTTGTACGCTCAACGATCCCTTGGTGTTCAACCCTCTGAATTGACCTTGATAGACCACCAGGTAGACTAGGTATGACACCATGTGGAATACATGAAACTGGAAGTATTCTGTTATTTGCTGATGTAGGCAGTCACTAATCAAAGTAGGCCAATCATAAAACTCGGTCTTCTTCATAATGTGAGGTATGGCATAAAACATCCAAGGTTGGAACTTGGTGGCATCTTCTGAGCGAGTGATACTGTTGAGCAAAGTGATGATGATGGCAACCTCGTCCTTGAATTCTCCTCGCCCGACATTCTTGGGCAATGTCTTATGTTTTTCTTTCATCCATCTCTGTGCAATCTTCTTGCTATATTTATCTTTATGCATATTCCACATTTTTTCACATTCATCTCTTGAAAGAGTTACACTTTCAGCCCACGGGGGAATGGAAAAACACCTTTCGACCATATCAGGCTTTAGACTGCAAATCAATCTACCGTCTGCTGATTGGATCTCCCTAGTAGCCGGGTTGTAATGCTTAATGCAAGCGATTACGAACTCAAGGCTTTGAACTGATATAGGAATAGACGCTGCTGCGAGGAGTCCAAAATGTCCTAGGTTCTTGATTGAAGTGTTGCTTGCTCTCTCCAAGGCATGTAGGTCGAACACCGGCTTAACATGATGCAAGTCTGTCCCAGCTGTTTTTTTTTTTGATATAATTGGCGAAGAAATGACATTTGGACTTGAAAACATTAGAGATTATTACTCTATTTAGAAACTTCGAGATATTTGTAAGCTTCGCCTTGTTTTAGGACAAGTCTTGAACATTTCTATTTTAGAATGCTGATTTTTGTGCTTCAACGGACGAATTTTTGAGAAATTTTTCTGAGATATGGGTTTTGTTCAGAATGACGATACAAGACAACCCAGATCGTCCGTTTTTGAAAATCTTGAATTTTGACTGAAAAAACAGCAAACCCTAATTTCTTCAATTTTTCCCGAAAAAGCTGGCATCTGGGTTTTGTTCAGAATATCATTAGAAATGGACCCAGTTGATTGGATTTGCAAAACCCTGACGTTTGATCGAAAAAGCAGCCAACCCTAGGTTTTGAAATTTTCTTGAAAAAAGGCTGCGATATGGGTTTTCTTCAAAAGACTGATTGGAGAGGACCCAGATGGTTGAAATTTGAATGCACTGAGGTTTTCACTGACATGCAAAATAAAAGCACTTGCTGCAACTCGATGAAGTTCTTGAAAAATTCTTCAAAAGATTGAGGCAAAAAGACCCAGATGACTGAAAAATGGAAAGCCTTGGCCTTCTGCTTGAAAAATTTGATCTTCTGAAACAAAAAGCTTGAAAAAGCAAGGGTTTATGCTTGCTGGTCAGAAAAATCTAATGTAAAACCAGCAAGGATGGATTCTTGAATCACCAAAAATCTTCAAACTTGCTGCTCCAACTTTCTCCTCTGGATGCTACCTGCAAAAATAATGAAAAATACATGAAAGAATGATGTTAAATAGACTTAGGGTTTGATTTAGGTTTTTCTTTCTTTTTGCTTTTATTTTCAAAACCCTAAATCTCAGTCTCTTTGAATTTGGACGCCATCCTTCTCCTCTTGCAAATTTTGAAATTTTGAAAACTCTTGAAAAATCCTCCAAGGCATGAAACTTTGGGCGCCTTTCTCCAAGAGGGGCGCCTATTTCCACCAGTGTTAGTCAAAATTTTGATATTTTCAACTTTTCTCCATTTTGACAGGCTACTTCACCTCTGATTTCCCGTTGACAGATCAACCCGACATGCGAGCTGAGTGGTTCACAGCGGAGCCTGACTGAAACTGAGAAGGATGTTCTGGAGGCACCTCCGGCTAAAAACTTGATTTTGACCTTTGAATCCATGGGAGGCTTTTCCTTCGAGGGGCTCCGAACTTTTACAATGTTAGCCATTTTTCTGATTTCCAAGTTCTTCCTTCTCCCTTTGATTTTCTGATGAATCCTCGATTCTGGGAGCAACGCTGATCCGACTGACTGTCTGAATATTTCGTTGGATAGCCAGACTGATTTTGATGGGGCACTCTTGGATGCTACTTCTGCAA